>JARHVA010003040.1:2110000-2135000 GCA_037957365.1 Torreya grandis | reverse complement strand
GACTGGCAATGTCATTATGGATAATATTTAATATCTAGTTAGTTCTCCATGATTTTCCCTTGTCATACTTATCCTCAATATTATACAAATTATGTAACCATGGAAAAGTTCCTAAGAAAACTTGACTCATGGTAACCCTAAAACCATGTCTTGATGATGATTGAGTTACTCTAGGTAGTGATACTTGAGATGGATGAATTACTCATGCCATAATTTACTCACCCCATCTAAATGAGTGAGTAAATTAGTAGAGGGTTAATCAAGGTAAATTTTTAAGAAAGTATACAATCATGATTGGTGATCTACTTTTCCAAATTCAATAATGGATACATTGTCTTCTTTCATAATAACCACTAAATTCATTGTGAACTCAACTTTGTTTTTGAAACTAGTGTGGGTGATCAAATAAATAGATAAGAGATTGGTGGATAAAGAGGGAACACATAGAACATCATGAAATATCCCATCATTCTCTTTGACATATCCACTCCAACTAACTTCAATAAAAGGATTGTCACCCAATAAAATGGAAGGCATAGAACAAAGATATAAGGATGACAATATGTGGTGAAATGCATTAGAATCAATTACTCATGTGGAAGGATAAGATGTAACTACAACAAGTGTTTTACCCTTATATTTTCCCTTCTTATTTTTTTTGGCTTCATAAGACTCATGTGATAATGAAATATTATAGGAAGAATCATGGACACTTATATTGTGTTTCTCAAGCATTTTAGTCAGTTGGTCAATCTTATTCTTTATGCATTTAGATTCATCATGCTCAGATACATTATAGGAGGCAAATGTGAGTCACTCTCTCTTGGGTTTCCCCTATAAAAAGGAGGAATTTTTTGATGCTCTCAATTTAGCATCATATTTATGACCATTTCATTGCTCTATGTCCTTGTTCCTTTTGTTATTTTTTCTTCTAGAATCCTTCTATTTTTCATGACTCACAATTAAGGCATGTGATTTAGGTGATTTCAATGTACCCATTTGAATGAGATTGCCTTACTCCTAAATCAAGTTAATAGCAAACTCATCCAAGGATGGCATGGTCTAGGTAGATCCAAGGGCATGTTTGGCGGCATGGAAGGGAGAAATGAAGAAAAAATAGTTAGATTCTAAATTAATCAATTGATCATCCTTTATGTCAATGCCATAAAGTTTCAAATTTAACCTAAGTAATTTAAACTTTGTGAATAAGTCTTGTATCATATAATAATTTTATAGGATAAAAATGATGAGTTCACTCTCAAAATCATGAGTTATCAATATGTCTCACTTCCCAAAAAGTTTTTCCAATATGGTCAAGTCTTTATTAGGATTATTAGATTAAATATGAAATAGAAGTTTATGAGAGATAGACAAATATAGAAGACCATAGACTTTGACACTTTTGTTATAACACTTCACCTTATTTACCTTAGGTGTTAGTTATTTTTATGTACCCATCATGATTTAGTGTAATCCTTTGATCATCAATAGGATTTATACTTTTAATTTCCACTCATGATAGTTTAACGGTGTAAGAATTAGAACACAATGTAGATCTATGCTGTAAAAAGGAAGTAAGTGTTGAACTAAGTATATTAAAAGACTATGAATATGAAACCCCCATAAATATGTATAGGATTAAATTTACAAGGAATGATAATGTAACCAATGTGAATATCTCATAAAATCTCACATTTAAAAAAATTAGAACCTTAAAAGAAGCAACAAGATAAAATTTATGTGCATTTGAAGTTCTAGATGGTAAGGACAATCTCCATTTTGAAAATTTTGAAAAGGTTTAGGTGTGAACAAGTTTGTATTGGGTGTTAGGGTTAATCCCCCACTATTAGGAATCAAATTTTAAGCTCCCCAAGTGACTATGCCATATGACCAAATGGTTTAGACCTTTTATGAGTGACCCCTCTCCTACTTTTGATTGATGTGCGAGTAAAATCACCCAAAAATTCCTCTATTTTTTAAACGAGTAGTGTCACATTTCACTATCTTAAATTTTATTGTCAGTAAGATGTCACAAACAAATGGAGAAGGTGGGTAGAACTATAGATCTAGTCAAGCAAGTGGTAGAATTTGAGGGTGTCTAAGCAAACATCAATACTTAGGGCATATTCAGGTGGGCATCAAAACCTGGTAGGTGTTTAATTAGGCATCAAGACATCATAGGTGTTTGAGAAGGTGTCAAAACTTGATAGGTGTTTGAGTAGGAATCCAAACCCAATAGGTGTTTGAGTAAGAGTTATAACTTGATAGGTGTTAGTATAGGGTTCATAACCCAAAAAGTGCTTTAAAAGGGTTAGAACCTAAAAAGGATGCACATACTCACCCAAATTTCCAATTAGACTTGTTTTTCCAGCATTAAAAGTCAATAAGCTATCAAAACTTCTTATGAGGGGTGGAAATCTTACCAAACTAAAAAAATGTCCAAAAATGTGGATTTTGTATGGATTCTCCAAAATTTTATAGAGACCCACTTAGTTTCTTGAAAAACTTACAAAAAATCAACAATGTTTTACCCTCAAAGTCATTGAAAGTACATATTTTTTAAAAATTAAAAAAATAGCCTTAAAACCCTCCAAAAATGGCCAAAAATGGATTGCCATCAAACTAGGCTATGTTTGCAACAATTCATATGGTTTTTCCACCTTATAAATCTAAAGACATTATCCATTTTTTACTTAAAGACTTTGGGGTATTAATATTTGTAATAATTTTCAAAAATCCCCACCAAACCCTAGAAAACTAAACTAAATGAAAAATATTGAACAATCAAGAATGCAATATCTCATAATAGAACCAATGGATTCATCTACTAGTATCTCAAAGTTACCATGTCAGAGTGGGCCACAATAAAATATCAAATAGAAATGGTCAAATGCACAAGCTTGAATATATATGTATAAGTGAAATACAAAGAACAACTCATAACAGGAATAATTTTGTCATCAAAACAAACATTTGAATTAACATTCTTTTATTATCCAAAAAGTACACAGGAAGTCAAATTATATATTGAGGAATTAGGTCTCCCAAAAAGGTAATTAACTCAACTTATAATTAGAAAATGAATTAAAGTATATATCCTTTAATGACCTATTATAAGCTAATAAAATTAATTAGACCATCTAGGTAGAATCACATAGTTGTAAATATCCTACACTAACAAACCCTTACATTCATTACATATTTACCATCAATTTTTCTACATCAATTATAAGCATGTAAGAGGTGTAAACATATTTATGCTATTGCTTTTGATGTAGAGCATTACTAAGAAACAAGGTATGTAAATATTTTTCAGAGTGTCATATGTGAATTTTGGTTTTGTTAGGGTTTTATAGGTCTTCTAGGGACTATTAGGTGGTGTTATGATATTTAGAAGTCTTTGAAGGTAGGTGTTTCTAGGTCTGTTTAGATTTCCCACCAAAATGCCTAATTTGAAATTTTGAATTGTAAAACTTAGATTGGAATGATATTTTGGGAAGGTAAATTTTGGTGAACATTTTTAGTGGGTCTAAATAGTTCCTAGAATTTATTTATAAGTTTTTCAATGTACAACTATTGGCAATAAGCAATATTAGACAATAAAGGCATTTTGTAACTACCAACACCCATTTGGGTTGGTCTTGGAAGAGAGTTGTATTTGAATGATAGCATAATAAAAGGTGGAGTATAGCATGAAATGAGTGTAAGGATATTAGGAGTCTAGTATATAAATAATAATAGTAGGATAAAGGTGTATATTTCCATAAGAATAACAATAATTGTTTAAAATAAATCTGTCACCCTATTTGTCTTTAGAAATCCCATACATGTTGTTTGGATGTTCAATGAGAAGAATAAATGATAGTTTGTTTTAGATAATTAACATATATCCTCAATGATGTTATGTATTAATTCATTTGTTTTATTTTTTTCCATAAAAATTATTACTATTATAAATCCATGGGTTTAGATGTCACAAAGATTTTGTAGGTTCTATTCTTGTCACAGTCATAAAAAGTGAAAGGGAACAATATTAACCACTAAAGTTTATTTATTGTATTATATATTATAAATATGTATTTGTATTATAGGGTATATATTGTATGATGTTTATTATTTTATAGTGTTCACATAGTTTAATAATTGATTCAAAACTCCATTGACAAGTATGCACAGTCTAATCACGAGTAATTCTATGAGAATAGTGTAGATAAACAAGTGTGTTAAATTATTGATAGTTGTATTAGGGTTTATTAATTTATTAGATGATAAATTTTTTTATTTAATATTTTATTTTTCAAACCTTTTTATGATCTGATAAATCCATTTGAAATTTAATAAGCTAAGTAAACCTTCATACACAGCCTATTAAGACCCATTTTGCAATAAACATTCCAAGAGTGGAAATAAAGTGGAAGGATGAATGATTATTTAAGGGTTATAGTAATGGTTTGAAACATAAATTTGTTTTTATATAGTGTGAATGGTCACAATAATAATTTTTTAGGCACTAAATCCATGTAAAAATGCAAGAGATCATATATATTGTTACACAGTCCTAAAGAAAACCCAAAACTCTACATTCTTACATTTGGAGAACATATTGTGATTGTAAAGGTAAAATAAATGATTATAAAGGTATATATAATTTTTTCATATCTTATATAATATTAAAGAGTGAATCAAGTGTCTTAGAATTCAAATTATCCCTTTTAGTAGGCTCTCAACCTTACATAGGCCTGCCAACTTCAAGACTAGGGTTTTGAGATTGAAATGTATATTACTATAGATCACATCATAAAATTATTATTAAACTTGGTAATTTTATTTATTTTTATCATATATATAGTAATATTTTGGTGTTAATTTGGTACAATATGGGTTGGTATGGTTTCTATGTCTGAGTCATTGAATTAGGCATATGAGACTTGATTACTAGGTAGGGGTGTTGAGTTTAGTGGTTACCCATCAGAGTTTTTTCATAATTTTTTGTGTGAAGTATGATGATAATAATGGGTATCCAAATATTTATTTATTTTATTAATAAATATAGTATTCCACTTAAGCCAATAAGCTTTACATAAAACTAGGGCTACTAGAAAGAGGCTTGATTGGAAAGAAGTGAGGTGAGTTTTGAGGTATAAATTGAGTCTTGAAACAATTAAGTTTGTGATGACTTGTTATGGGATAAAGTTTTATTTAAAGTTATTATATATATATATATATATATATATATATATATATATATATTTTGAAGTCTATCCAAACCTAGGAGGTTTACATGAAAACACACTTACAAAGAAATAAGGGCTAAAGAAGGAAAGAATATATTGATAGATAGGACAAACATGGGAATTAAGGAATATGTTTGTATACCAATGAGGTTTAAAATAATAAGTTTGATATCCATTTTAGTTTTAATAGGGTGATAGGACATGTATATGATGCATAAAGCCTTTTTAGTCCAGGATTCTGTATGAGAAGATAAGCAAGTTTAGAGGAAGACTAAAGAGTGAAGATTTGAATTTTAAGGAAAAGAGTATGTGTTCATGCTAAGGAGATGACTAGAAAACTAAAGTTTTTGATTAATTATATTTATTAATAATAAATAGAGGTATATGAGGATGAATATACTAATGACCCTAGTGGAAACAAGTGAGAGAAAGGGTAATAACAAATTATATCAAAGATCAAAGTTTAATAAGGTTTTAAAATCAAATATTAGATCCAAGAAGAGGGATAAATAGGTTGTAATATTATTTCCTACATAAAGTGATATAATACAAATAATGTTCCCTTGTAAAATAAGATAGATAACATACAAGTAAGAAAAGGCACCTGATAAATCCTTGAACCAAATAGGTTGAACCTTGTCCCCACTTAGTGCGAGTGCACAAGTATTTTATTAAATTCAAAAAATCAAGTACATAAGGGTGCCTTTACTTTGTTAACCCTTTTATAATGAAAACATGGATTTATATAGTTTTTACCAATGACCGATAAAAACAACTAATCCAATAACCAACTAAATATAGGAAAATAACCCGTAAGGTAGTTCTAATCAATAAATATTAAACATGAAAACTACCTAAAATTAAACTAAGTTTATTTTATGGGGGTGTCTTTAGTAAAAGATGCATGCCCCATTTACAATAATATTAATTAACCTACCAAAAATATAACCTAATGTTAATACTTTGGAACAAGTCCTAACAAACCCCCCTATGATCCAAAGTTATGTCTTTAAACACATACCAAGCATTTTTCTGAATTTTTCAAATTTGATTCTGTCAAGGGGTTTTGTGAAGATATCAGCTGTTTGATTAGCAGTTGGGCAATATATTGGATCAAGATTTTTCTTTTCCACCATCATTCAAAGATAATGGTATTTGACATCCATATGTTTTGTTTTGGCATGAAACACTAGATTCTTGGACATCTTGATTACACTCTGTTTATCAATGTATAACTGTGTAAGAGCAAACTGAGAAACCTGAAGATATTCAAGAATATGACAAAGATAAACAATTTCTCTTGAAGCATCCCATGCTGAAATATAATCTTATTCTACTAATGAATTTGCCATTGTATCCTACTTCTTACAACACCAATCAATGGCAGCTGAACCCATATGCATAGTGTATCCTGTGGTTGACACTCTGTCATCCACACATCTGCCAAAATATCCATCAAAATATCCAATAAGTTTGAAGTTCATGTTTTGGTGGTATTTAAGGCCATATGTTTTCATTCCATAAAGGTAATGAAGTACTCATTTTGCTGCATGCCAATGAATTTCTCTAGGCTCATGCATAAACCTAGATAAAATTCCAACTGAAAATGAAATATCAAGCCTAGTAGTCATCAAGTATATCAAAACTCCCACCAATTGTCTATATGTGGTGCCATCAAAAAAGGCACTACTATTATCCTTAGACAATTTCAAATTACTTTCCATGGGAGTGAGGGTAGGTTTACAATCACTCATGCCAAACCTCTCTAATATCTCAAAAATATACTTAGTTTGTGAAATGAAAATACTATGCTCTTTCTGAGTTACCTCTATGCCTAGATAGTAGTGAAGAAGTCCAAGATATATCATCTCAAAACCATCTTTTAATTCCTTCTTCATAGACTTGTTATGGTTTTCATCATTTCCTATAATAAATAAGTCATCAACATAAAGAAAAAGTATCACCATTTTCTTACCTTGCACTCAAAAATAGAGAGTATCATCAGATTCCCTATGATGTAAACCAATGAATTTCAAGTATGAATCCATTTTCTCATACCAAGCCCTAGGTGCATGTTTGAGCCCATACAAAGCTTTTGTCAATTTATAGACTTTGTGTTCAGCACCTACCTATTCAAAACCCTGAGGTTATTTCATATAGACTTCTTCCTATAAATCACCATTTATAAAGGCAGTTTTAGCATCCAATTGATGTACTTTCCAACTATTTTTTGCTGCTAAGGCAAGTACCATATGAATAGTGTGTCATTTGGTAGTTGGTGTAAATGTTTCCTTATAGTCAATACCTTCTTGTTGTGCATATCCTTTTGCAACAAGTCATGCCTTATGTTTATCAATGGAGCCATCTGATTTATTCTTAGTCCTATAAACCCATTTACATTTGATGGGTTTAACATGTGGAGGAGGATAAAAAAAAACCCATGTATTATTGTTAATTATGGAATCATACTCACATTTCATTGCGTGTTGCCAAACATGTTCAATAGATGCCTCCTCAAAAGTGGATGGCTTAGTGGAAGAAGTAGTAATAACCATAGCATAGTTCACCTATTTTTGAGAATTCTTGGGCCCTGTTAAACCAACTTCATCTACTGTCAATTTAGAAAAATTACTTTGAGCTCATTTTCAATACTTATTCAAATTATTCAAATCAGGGACTCTAGAATTCTCATTATGTATATCATTCGAAGTGGGACCTAGAGAATTTTCAACAATTTCTAAGTCATCAACCTGTGAACTTGTAGATGAAGGAGAGGAAAGTGAAAGAATTTGAGTTTCATACCATAACTTTGAAGAGTTATCCCCATTATTCAAACCCTTATCTCTTTTTGTGTTTTTCCTCTCTAATTTATCAAGTTGAGAATCAATCTCTGCATTGTTCATAGTCCCAAACTCATCAAATATAACATCTCAACTCACTATGAATTTGCCTAAATCTTGTGCAAGCAAATGAAACCCCTTTTTATCTTTAGAATAACCAAGAAAGATGCATTTCTGACTTCATGGTTCCAACTTAGTTCTATGTTTAGTAAGAACCAAAGCACAACAAAGGCATTCAAACACTTTCAAGTGTTTAAATTTTGGTTTAAATCCATACCATGCCTCATATGGAGTTTGTCCTAAATGTGCAATTGTGGGGGAGCTGTTTCTCAAATACACTATAGTATCAATGGCTTTAGCCCAAAACATATCATCAAGTTGTTTATAGTGTAACATGGCACGTGTTGTGCTTTCTAAAGTTTTATTCATCCATTTAGATACTCCATTTTATTGTGGAGTATAAGCATTACTATATTGTTAATGAATGCCATGTTCTCGAATAATCTAAAAATTCATTAGAGGTATACTCACCTCCATTATCTAAATGAAGAGTGGCCAAATGTGAACTTGTTTCTTTTTTAACTAAGTGTAACCAATCAACAAACTTAGCAAAAACTTCATATTTGTTTTTCATAAAGAATACCCAAGTCATCCTAGAAAAGTCATCAATAAACAAGAAAAAGTATCTACACCCACCAATGGATATGACTTTTTCATGTCACATACATCACTATGAACTAACTGTAAACATCTGTTAGCTCTCCAAGATGACTGTTTAGCAAAATTTTCTTGATTTTGTTTGCCCAAAACACATGACTCACAAAGAATGCTATCTTTGCAAAAAGTGGGCAACCCATTCACCATACCATATATCTGTAAATCCAATAAAGAGTGGATATTCAAATGTCCATAGTGTAGATGCCATAACCAATGTGTAGACATAGTACCTGTACCTGTGTCAATAACTACCGCAAGTTCTATTTTGGGAGGAAGCACCTTATAATGCAATCTAACCAAGTTTCCATCTTCATATCCTGTATACATTGTTTTGTAATCATCCTTCACTAAATTGATGTAAATGATCCCATTTTCAAGGACAATTTGATATCATTTCTTTTGAATAGTTACCAAAGAAAGTAAGTGTTTCTTCAATGTGGGAACATACCAAACATCATCCAAGTATTTTATAGACCTGTTATGAAGAAGAATATGAATAGATCTAAGTCCTGTTGGTGTATGTATAGACTTATCTGCTAAGGCAACTAGAGAGAGAGAAGCTTCCTTAAAATACCAAAATAAATCACTCCTAAATGTCATGTGTTTGGTTGCTCTTATGTCTAAAACCCATACATCTGTGAGCTCATCTCTAGCCTCATATTCAATATAATCAATGTGCCCCAAAGTAGTGAATGCAGATTCATGGACAACATTACTAGATTCATCATAGTCATGATCAACATACTGAGTAGAGTTAGACTTAGTCATTTTTTGTGGCCTCTAAATTTTATCAAAAGGAATCCTACATTGTGAGGCAATGTGGCCAAATTTTCCACATCTATGACACTAAATGTCTGATCTACCTCGACCTCTACCCCTATATGAGTTGTGACCATGTCCTTAATCACTTGATTCATGTGAATGTGATTGGTTAGATTGTTGATTGTTTGAATGACTCCTACCTCTATTTTGATATCTACCTCCTCTGTAACCTCGACCCCCTCTATAACTATTGCCTATATTTTTTTCATGCCCAGATGAAGATGAACTAGGCTTTGACTTGAAAACATGGGCTTCTTCAGTTTTCTTAGATTTCTTGGGTAGAGAGAGGTCATGTTGGATGAGCAACTCAGCCAACTTATCAAAGGTGATGCCTGTGATCTTGTCAAAGACATGTAACATTTCAAAAAAAATCCTATAGGACCCTAGTAGTCCTTTCAAAGTAGCAGTAACTATGAGGTCATCATCTAGTTTTCCAAAACTAGCCTTAGTGTACTCAGTAGTGATATTTTTAAACTTAGACATATATTCTCCCATATCCCCATCTTCATCTAATGATGAAGTAAACAACTACATATGAATATCTATCTTCTTATGCTTAGATTTATTATCATACAGATCTGACAATGTTTTCCATGCAGTGTAACTATGAGGAGAATTTTTAATATGAACATAAGTATCACAAGTACAACAACATTTAATGAGAGCTAAGGCCTTATAATCATGCAAATTGAATATATCTAATTTATCCTACTCTATTGGTAATGTGGGATTTTCATTCATAACAATATCCCATAACTCATAAAAAATTAGTGAAGCCTCCATCAATCATTTCCAATCTGAATAATTGGAAATTGTTAATCTATCACCATCTGAAAGCAAATTTTGAATTTTTGGCATTCTAAAATGAAAGCAAGTGTAGTAGAGAAAAGTGTGACAAAATGCAAAAGAAATGAAATAAATATCACACTCACTGCATAAGACACTACTTCTATGGGGTTTTGTACTTAACCTCCTTGTAGAGCGCAAAAGAAAAAAACATGTATTTTTTATGGGTTTTGCACTTAACCTCACCAAAAATTAATAATTACACCCTTATTTCACCAAATTACAACCTTATTCCACCAATTAAACCCTTATATCACCATAACAATGTAAAAGAAATATGATTGAATTTCCCTCCTTTTTTGATTTTTAAAATAACACAATACAATAAGTATGTGTTTTACAATATTTAGATTTAAAATGGAATATTCCTTCTTCAAAAAGGTATATTCCAATGCAAAAAGAACTTTCTCCAAAAATAAGGGATTTGAACCCTTGACCTCCTCCTTTGCAAGATTCTTACAAAATAAACTTAACCAATTGCTCTAAGAGCATTTTCAGAACATTGCACTCAGAAATTTCTACTTATACTAGATTTTGTGTATGAGGGAAAATTAAAAAAAATTACATGTGAGTAAATAAATTCAAATTTTTTTATATAGCCTTCTCTTCTAAGCTATCTCCCGTGGGACCCACTAAGGCATATATTTGATATCCAAAAACTTTAGAAACAACAAAAATAAATTTTCTAAGTATTATACTGTGCCACTCTTCCCTGGGACATGATGGCTGCTTTTGGGAATTATCTTTTCACACATTCTCTCTCCTACATGCAGTACAAATCCATACAGGTTGAATAAAATGGATTTTCTCTGAGTTTTGGCATATTTTAAGGTATTTTTTGCAGAGAATAGCTTCCAAAAGAACTCAGGGCATTGGAAGGCCATATAATAGGCCGTACAACTCAGTTTTTTCTAGATTTTTCAATTAGAATGCAAAAATATGGGTTTTAATAATATTTGTAGGTGTTTTAGCTATTAAGAGGCCTAAGAATGAGATGAATCAATAATGGCAGTGATGCATAAACATTATAGAGGTTTTTCTCAAATAAATAGGCCATACAAATTTGGTTTTTGCAAAAAATCAATGAATTTAATAACATTAAATGCTAAAAAATCTTTTTTATGCCAAATTTAGAGTTTGAACACAAGAAAATGGAGTATCAAATGGCCAAAAATGACTAGATTGTGGTATATGGAAAATACAGGTTTAAATGTAAATAATATTTGAAAAACTAAAATAATTTAATAATTTTTCAAACATTTAAACCAATAAATTTTTTTCATTTTATATGGCATACCTTATTTCATGCCAAAATGATATCACATGAATTGACTTTTCACCTTGTCTTCCTTCAAATTCACCAAGTTCCCAAAATTACCATGCTCTGATACCACTGATAACTCCTTCAACCAAATAGGTTGAACCTTGTCCCTACTTAGTACGAGTGCACAAGTATTTTATTAAATTCAAAAAATCAAGTACATAAGGGTGCCTTTACTCTGTTAACCCTTTTACAATGCAAATATGGAGTTATATAGTTTTTACTAATGACTGGTAAAAACAACTAATCCTATAACCAACTAAATATGAGAAAACAACTCGTAATGTAGTTCTAATTAATAAATATAAAACATAAAAGCTACCTAAAATTAAACTAAGTTTATTTTATGGGGGTGCCTTTACTAAAAGATGCATGCCCCATTTAGAATAATATTAATTAACCTACCAAAAATCTAACCTAATGTTGAGACTTTGAAACAAGTCCTAACAGTACCTAGTTTACTAAATTTGGTTTAATATTTTTTCTCTCATTAAATATTTTGTTATATAAATAATGTGTGAAGTTGAGAAGATCCTTTTGAATTATAACAAGTGATATTAAATCACAATTGAATCTTTTAAAAGAGAATAAGACCCAAGTTATGTCACAAGAGGCATGTAGATAAACTTTCTGATAGAGATAAGTCCAAGTAATAATTAAAGTGTAAAGAGAAAGTGAGATGAATATGGAAATATTTAATAAAAATCAAGGCATGGTTGAGCTAAAATATTACAAAGAAAAGAAGGTCAAAGGAGACCCAAAGATAAATAAAATAAATAAATAAAATGAAATAGAGGAGATAATAAATGTGTTAGGAAAAAACATAGATAAAATATATCTCATGGTGAATTTCATGCATGAACAATAAATCCAATTGTTTGGATGGAACATGAGAAAGAAGGTCAAGTGGCCTATAAGGCTACTCATGGAGAGGCAAAGCAGAGTTGTATTGAGAGAAAAATAAAATAACAAGAAGAAAAATAACTATAGAGGTTTGAACAAAAAAACCTTTCCAAGTGAGAAACATAAAATGGATATGGTGAAGAGAGTTATCATTGTAGATAACATAAAATAAGATAGTAGGGAGAAATAAGTGCTAAAAAAATCACTTGAGTAAGAGTGCAATGGGAAGAAGAGAGTGTTCATGAAGAAAACACTCATGGAGATAATAAGGTCTCTTATTTCATTATATAACTTTACATATGAAGTTATGAAAAAAAAAATGAATAAGGTTAAGGATTAGACCTTGAAGTTTGAAATAAATGAATAAAATTAAGCACCCATGCACAAATAGGATTGTGTAAGCAAAACCAAACAATTTGTAGCAGTCTACAAAGAGGATATAGATTTAAAAGTTAAATTTAATGATGGCGTTGAAAAATTTAAACATACTAATGAAGATATGGAGGTTGAACTATATTTTTATTATGTCTTGGAAAGCATTCAAGAAGAATAAGGAAAATAAGTAAATAAAAGGGAGATGATTGCAAATAGTGAAGCCTTGGAAAGAAGCATGATAATACAACAATCTACTAAAAAGGTAAAAGAAAGTTAAAAGTTTTATTTTAATCATGAATTTGAGAATAATATTGTAGATATAAATGAGTATAAATAAAATAATAAAGTTAAGTTCTCAAAACTTTCAAAAGATCATGGATAGAGGGTGCCTAAATGGCTCCAAAGAATAGTTGATGATATAAAGCATACAAAGCCCAAGCAAGGAGTTGTCTATGATGAGGATATAAGTACAGGACAAGGTGATATGTTTTTCAATTCAAGTGAAATAAATAAGTTCAAATATAGAGAATACAATTCCTATTAAGTTAACTCAAGACAAAAAAGAGACAAGAAGGTCATATGATGATCATGAGAGGAAAATAGGCAATCAGCAATTGTATAACATCAATAAGATGTTAGAATACAAATGGACCCAAGGTTATAAAGTCAAAAAAAGAGAGGAATAATATGGAAGTAGTTTTCAATAATGGTACAAGAAAGTTTCATGGCAAGTCTTAACAAGTAAGAGAGATTACATAACATATGAACAAAGAAAATCAAGTATGGATACGTGTGTGTCAAAATTTATGGTAAATTTGAATAATGAGATAGGAAAGAAAGAGTGTACATTTAAAAACCCAATATAAATTAAGGAAATTAATGATTAAAATACCAATAGTGTAAAAGAACTCCAAGTATAGGAGAAAGAAGAGGTAGAAGACAAGTCCAAGAAATAAGATGACATACAAGAACATGCCATGAAGATGAGTAAGTTATTCTAGCAAGAGAACTCATTGAGGCATGAAGAAAGCCATGGTGAGAAGGTGACATATTTGATTTATATGGTCATTTTTGAGTTATTTTATCATAAAAATGAAGAGCAGAGTGGAACAAATTTCCAAAAGATATGGATTCAATGTAAATCTGATATGAGGAAGAATATGAAGACTCAATGTGAGAAAAGAGTCCATGTAAAGAATCACAATCAGAATTCAGTATCTATTAATGAAAAAGTGGAAGAAGGTTTATTCAAAGGTATAATAATAATGAATTATCCACATCCATTAGAACATGAAGACAAAGGAGAAGACATGGCCATGAAGATAAGTAAATCTACCTTGAACAAAGATGTGCTTAAGAATATAATACTTGTATAAACCCACCAAGAATTAGAAATACACTAGTATGAATATAATTTATGGGATATATGGCCTCATTTATTTGTTTATAATGTTGATTTTTATGTTTTATATGTAGTTCAAGCAGTTGTTGAGAAGAATGAATCCTTTAAGCCAATGATGAGGCTCATGAATCAAGAATATAGTGAAGAGAAATATTATCCTCAAAGTTTACACTCATAGCATGTATATGATCCTAGTTTCACATGTAAAAATAAATAGTATATTCAATATGTTTAAGAGATATATGACATCCATGAGGCATATGCAAGTGAAGTAGACTTTTAGAGTTTTGCAGCTGAGAAGGAGATACGAAGGATAAGGTACAAGAAAAGAGAGAGAAGCAAAGGATAGAGATGAAGGCCAAAACCAAAAAAATATTGATGATTAGACTAAATATAAAATAATAATAATTTAAAGGGTACAAAACAATTGGAAAATGAGAAATAAATCGATCATTTGAGATGGAACTCAAATTTATCTGACCTAGGGAGTATGATGGATAACATCACTAAGGAACAAGGCATGTAAATATGTTTCAAAGTGTCATATGTCCATTTTTAGATTTTTTATGGTGTTATAGGTCTTATAAAAACCATTAGGTTTTGTCATGATCTTTATAAGTCTTTAAAGCTAGGTGTTTTTAGGTGTTTTTAGTTTTCTC
This sequence comes from Torreya grandis, assembly GCA_037957365.1. Taxonomy (NCBI): domain Eukaryota; kingdom Viridiplantae; phylum Streptophyta; class Pinopsida; order Cupressales; family Taxaceae; genus Torreya; species Torreya grandis. The sequence goes on along the minus strand of JARHVA010003040.1, from coordinate 2,119,881 downwards.
AGAAAAAAATTATTTTGAAAATTTAACTGTAAAACTTAGATTAGAAGGATATTTTGGGAAGGTAAATGTTGGTTAATGTTTATACTAGATATAAATAGGCCTTATAATGTTTGTATAAGTTTTTAAATGTAAAACTCATGGTAATAATCAATATGATCTAAGAAATGCATTTTGAAACTACCAACTCATGTTGGGGATGGTCTTGGAAGAGAGTTATTTTTACATTTTGTTGTAATAAAAGGTGTATTATAGAATGCAGTGAGTGAAAGGACAATATTATTATAGTAGATAAATAATAATATGAAGACAAATGTGTAGGTTTCCCTAGGAAGAACAAGATTTTTTTTAAAAACATTGCCACCATATTTGTCCTTGGAAATCTTCTACATGTTGTTTGAAAATTCAATGAGATGAATGAATGATAGTTTATTTTAGAGAATGAATATATGTCCTCTACTATATATGTATCCATAATTTTATTTATTTTTTGTATAAATAAATATCATTCTTATTATAAATTCATAGGTCTAGATGTTCCATATATTTTGTAGGTTTTATTCATGTCATAGTCATTAAAAGTGAAAGGGAGTAATATTGAACATTAAAGTTTATTTATTGTATTATATATTATAAATATGGAATTTTATTTGAGGGTATATATTAGATGATGGGAATTATTTTATAGTGCTCACAGAGTTCAATAATTGATCCAAAGCTCCATTGACAAGTGTGTACAATCCAATTATGAGTATTTCTGATAGAATAGAGTGTAGATAGATAGGTGTGTTGAATTATTGATAGTTGTATTAGGGTTTATTAATTTATTGGATAATAAAACTTGTTTTTTTTTATATTTTATGTTTAAAAACTTTTTTTAATCTCATAAATCCATTGTAAATTCAAGAATCCAAGTAAACCTTCCTACACAACCTATTAAGAGCCATTTTTCAATAAACACTCCAAGAATGGAAAGGTGGAAGAATGAATTATTTTTTGAGTTTTATTTTAATGGGTTGAAACATAAATTTATTTTATAGAGAGTTAATGGTAAAATTAATCCTTTTTTAGGCACTAATTCCATGTATAAGTGTAATAGATGATATATAATGTTACATAGTCCTAAAGAGAACCCGAAACTCTGCATTCTTGCATTAAAGAACATACTATGATTGATAAAGGACAAAAAATTGATATAAAATGTATATATAGTTGGGGAAGATCTTACCCAATATTAATAAGTGAATCAATTGTCTTATAATTCAAATTATCCCTTTTAGTAGGCTCTCAGCCTTATATAGGCCTACCAACTTCAAGACTAGGCTTTTGAGATTGAAACGTACATAATTATTGATCCCACCATAAAAATATGATGGAACTTGGTAATTTGATTATTTTTTATCTCTCTCTCTCTCTCTCTCTCTCTCTCTCTCTCTCTCTCTCTCTCTCTCTCTCTCTCTCTCTCTCTCTCTCTCTCTCACTCACTCACACACACACACACAAACACACACACACACACACACACACACACACACACACACACACACACACACACACACACACACACACACACACACACACACACACACACACACACACACACACACACACACACACACACACACACACACACACACATTAATATCATGTTTTTAATTTTGTATTGTATGGTTTCTATGTCTAAGTCATATAATTAGGCCTAGAAGACCTAATTGCTAGGTAGATGTGTTGAGTTCAGTGGTTACCCTTGAGAGTTTTGTCATAAAATTTTGTCTAAAGTATGATTATTATAATTGGTATCCAAATATTTATTTATTTTATTAATAAGCTTAGTATTATACTCAAACTAAGGAGCTTTGAATAAAAATAGGGCTACTAAAAAGAGGCTTGATTGGCAAGAAATGAGTTACATTTAGAAGTATACATTAAGTGTTGAAACCAATAACATTGTGAAGAGTTATGATTGGATACAGGGTGAATGAAAGTGGTTTTTTTTATTGATATATTTTATAGACTATCTAAACCTAAGAGGTTTATATGAAAATAAGGTTACAAATAAAGAAGGGCTAAATAAAGAAAAAATAGATTTATGCATAGTACAAACTAGGAAATTGATTAATATGTCTTTATTCCAGTGTGGTTTCAAGTAATAATGTTGGTGGCCATATGAGTCTTAATATGGTGATAAGACATTGAGATCATGCATAAAGAATTTTTAGCCTAAGAGTCTACATGAGAAGATAAGCAAGATTAGAGCAAGATTAAAGAGTGGAGACTTGAATTTTGAGGAAAAAAGAATGTGTTCATGATAAGGAGATTAATAAAATACTAAGGTTTTTGATAATTTATATTTATTAAGTAATAAATAGAGGATAATTCAAATCAAGAGACTAATGAGCCTAGTGGGAAAAAGTGGGAAAAAAGGTAATAAGAAATCAATTAGAGTTTAGAGTTCAAATATTAGAGAAAGGGTCAAAGAAAAAGTGAGTAAAGATTAGAGTTTACTAAGGCCTTTAAATAAAATGAGATAATAATAAGGATAAATAGGTGTTATTAATATGTCCTACATCAAGTGGTATTAGATCAAGAAGATTCTCATGGTAAATAAGATAGACAAAATACAAGCAAGAAAAAGTACCTAGTTTGCTAAATTTGGTTTGATATTTTATCTCTCATTCAAGATTTTGTTAAATAAATAATGTGTAAAGTTGAGAATATCCTTTTAAAATATATCAAGTTCAATTAAATCCAAAATGAATCTTTTAAAAGAGAATAAGACCCAAGTGAGGTCATACGAGGCATGTAGACAAACTTGCTGAGAGAGATATGTCTAAGTGATACTTAAAGAGTAAAGAGAAAGTGAGATGAAGATGGAATAGGTTAAGAAAAATAAAGGCATGGTTGACCTAAAAAAGAAATGTCAAAGGAAACCCAAAGAGAAATAAAATGAATAAAGAAAATGAGATAGAAGAGATAAGAGATGAGTTAGGACAGAGCATAGATAAAATATAGCTCATGGTGAATCTCATGTAGTAACAAGAAAGAAAATTGTTTGGATATAACATGAGAAATAAGGTCTAGTGGCCTATGAGGCTACTCATGGAGAGGAAAAGAAGGGTTGTATTAAGAGAAAAAGAAAATAACAAGAAGATAAGTAATCATAGAGGTTTGAATAAAAAAGAGTTTCCAATTGAGTAACCTAAAATGGATATGGTGAAGAGAGTTATAATTTTAGAGAACATAAAGGAATACATAAGGTAGAAAGAAGTGATAATACAAGCACTAGAGGAAGAGAGTAAGGGGAATAAGAGATTGTTCATGAAGAAAACACTAATGGGGACATTATGGTCTTTTATTCTATTATCCAACTTTTTGTTTAAGTTTGTGTATGAAGGTATGAATTAAAATATGAATAATTTAAAGGATAATATCTTGAAGTTGGAAATAAATGAATAAAATGAATCACCCATTCATGAAGTTGAATGTTTAATCAAAAATATATATTTTACAATAGTCTACAAAGAGGAGATAGATTGCAGAGTTAAAGATAATGATGGTGTTGAATACTTTCATCATACTAATGAAGAGATAGAGGGTGAACTAGTTTTTTATGATGTATTGGAGAGAATTCAATCAGAATAAGTAAAACAAGAACATAAAAGGGAGATGATTAAAAATAGTGAAGCCTTATAAAGAATCATGACAATATAATAATATATGAAAAAGGTAAATGAAAGTTCAATGTTTGTTTTTAATCAATCATTTGACAATAATATTATAGATGTACATGAGGATAGATAAAATAATAAACTTAAGTTCTCAAAAATTGTAAAAGATCATGGATATAGGGTGCCTAAATGGATCTAAAGACAAGTTGATGATATGAATCATAAAAAATAACAAGCAAAGAGTTATCTATAATGAGGATATAATTAAAGGACCAAGTGACATATTTTTCAATTCATGTGAAAGAAATAAGCTCAAATATAGAGAAGATAATAAATATTTAATTGATTCATGCCAAAAAAAAGTCAAGAAGGTCATATGATGATCATGAGAGGAAAAGAGGCAATGAACAATTATATAGCATGAAAAGTAAGTTAGAACACCAATGGAACCAAGGTTATGAAGTAATTAAAATAGATGAATAATATAGAAGGATTTTCCAAGATCAATACAAGCATGTTTCATGGCAAGTACTAACAAGAAATGATAGAACATATGCATAAAGAAAATAAAGTATGGACATGCATGTGTGAAAATTTGTGGTAAATTTGAATAATGAGATAGCCAAGAAAGAGTGGATAGTTAATAATCCAATATAGATGAAGGAAATTAATGAGGAAAATCCTAATAGTGAAAAATAACTCCAATTATATGAGAAATAATAGGTATAATACAAGTCTAATAAATAAGATGATATACAACATGTCATAAAGATGAGTAAGTTATTCTATCAACAGATCTCATTGAGGCATGAATAAAACCATGGTGAGAAGGTGAGATATTTTATTTATAAATTTGTTTATGATTTTATTGAACATAATCATGAAGAGAAGAGTGGAACAAATTTAGAAAGGTATTGAATCGATGTAAATCTGATATAAGGAATATTTTGAAGACTCAAGGTGAGCAAAGAGTCCATGTAAAGTCTCACAATCAAAATATAGTATCTAGTAATGGAAAACTAGAAGAAGGTGAAGTAAAAGGTGTAATAAACATAAATTATGAATATCCATTAGAACATGAAGAAAAATGAGATTACATGGACAAGAATACAAGTCAATCTACCCTAAATAAAGATGTACTTAATAATAAGATGATTGGAGAAACACACCAAAAAGCAAAATAACATCAATAAAAATATAATTCAGGGGCTATATGTCCTCAATTTTCCATCTAATATTTATTTTGATATTTTATATTTAGGTCAATAAGTTTTTGAGAATAATAAAGCCTTTGACCCAATGATGAGGCTCATGAACCAATAATATAGTGAAGATAAAAATTAGCCTCAAGTTTACACTCAGAGCGTATAGATGATCATAATTTCATATGTATAGTTAAATAAGATATTGAATATGTTGTGGATATATATTACATCTATGAGGCATATGAAAGTGAATTAGACTGTTGGATTCTTGCAACTAAGAAGGAGATATGAAGAATAAGGTACAAGAAAGTAGAGAAGCAAAAGGATAAAGATGAAATAGATAGATGAAGGTAGAAACACATAATTTATTCACAATAATACTAAATATAAAATAATAAAATTTTCAATGTTATAACATAAATATAAAATGAGAAATAAATCCATCATTTGAGATGGAACTTAAATTTATCCTACCTAGGGAGTATGATGCATAGCATCACTAAGGAAAATGGCATGTAAATATGTTTCATAGTGTCATGTTTCATTTTTTGTATTTTTTAAGGTGTTTTAAGTATTAGAGGTACCAATAGTTTGTGTTATAATATTTATAATTATTTGAAGTTAGGTGTTTCTAGGTCTTTTTGGTTTTCCCACCAAAAGGATTAATTTGAAATTTTAATTTTAAATCTTAGATTAGAAAGATATTTTAGGAAGGTAAATGTGGGTGAATGTTTTTAGTTGGTATAAATAGGTCATATAAGGGGTGTATAAGTGTTTCAATGTAAAACTCATGGAAAAAATGAATATGATCCAAGAAAGGCATTTTGTAACTACCAAGCCACATTGGGGATGGTTTTGGAAGAGAGTTGTATTTGAATGTTAATTGTAATAAAATGTGTATTATATCATGTAATGAGTGGAATGAAAATAGGATTATAATAAATAAATAATAATAGGAGGATAAATGTGGGGGTTTCCTTAGGAAGAATAATATCTGTTGAAAAAACCTTACCACCCTATATGTCCTTGGAAATCCTATGCATGTCATTTGGATGTTCAATGAGATGAATGAATGACAATTTATTTTAGATAAAGTATATATATCCTTAATTATTATATTTATTCATATATTTTTTATTCAATAAATATGATTGTCATTATAAATCCATATATTTAATTGTCACACAGAGTTTGTAGGTTTTATTCTTGTCACAATCATTAAAAGTGAAAGGGAGTTGCATTCACCATTGAAGTTTATTTATTGTATTATATATTATAAATATTGAATTATATTTGAGGCTATATATTGAATGATAGTAATTATTTTAGAGTGTTCACATAGTTTAATAATTGATCTAAAACTTCATCAACAAGTTTGCACAATCCAATTATGACTAATTTTATGAGAATAGAGTGCAGATAGACAAGTGTGTTTAATTATTGATAGTTGTATCAGGGTTTATAAATTAAGTGGATCATAAAAAAAAAAATTAGTTCATATTTTATGTTTTAAACCTTTTTTTAATCTAATAAATCCATTTGAAATTCAAGAATCCAAGTAAACCTTCTTACACAACCTATTAAGAGCCATTTTACAATAAACATTCCAAGAGTGGAAAGAAGGTGGAAGTATGAATGATTATTTGAGGGTTATATTTATGTTTTTAAACATAAATTTAGTTGATATATTTTTCATGGTAACAATAATACTTTTTGAGGCACTACATCCATGTAGTAGTGCAAGATATCATATATATTGTTACACAGTCCTAAAGAGAACCCAAAACTCTGCACTCTTGCATTGGAGAACATATTTTGATTGGTAATGGTAAATTAATTGATGAAAAATGTATATATATTTGGTTAAAATATTTACCCAATATTCATAAGTGAATCAAGTGTCTTAGAATTCAAATTATACTTTTTACTAGGCTCTCAAACTTACAAAGGCTTGCCAACTTCAAGAGTAGGGTTTATCAAACTGAAATGTATATAACTATTGATCACACCATAAAAATATTATGAAACTTGGTATTTAGATGTTTTTTTATCATATTTATAGTAATATGTTGTTTTCAATTTGGTACAATATAGTTTGGTATGGTTTATATGTCTAAGGCATTGAATTAGGATTAGGAAGCCTAATTACTAGGTAGGGTTGTTGAGTTTAATGGTTCACTTGGCGTTTTTGTCATAAAATTTTGAGTGGAGTATGAGGATGATAATGTATATCTAAATATATATTTATTTTATTAATAACCTTATTGTTTTACTCGAATCAAAAAGCTTTGCATACAACTAGGGTTACTAAAAAAATGCTTGATTGGCAAGAAGTGAGGTGAGTTCAGAGTTATACATTAAGTGTTGAAACCAATAACCCTTTGAAGAGTTTTTAGGGGATAAAGGGTGAATTAAAGTCATTTTGGTTTTTTTATATATTTTATAGTTTATCCAAACCTAAGAGGTTTATATGAAAATAGGGATACAAAGAAAGAAGGGCTAAATAAGGAAGGAATAGATTGATGGATAGTGCAAACTTGGGAATTGAAGAATAGGTGGGTATGTTAATGAGGTTTAAAATAATAAGGTTAATATACATGTAATTATTAATATGGTGATAGGATATTGAGATCATGTATAAATCCTCTTTAGCCTAGGAGTCTATATGAGAAGATAAGCAAGTGTAGAACAAGATAAAGAGTGGACACTTGAATTTTGAGGAAAAGAGGATGTGTTCATGCTAAGGAGATGACTAAAACACTAAGTTTTTTGATTAATGATATTTATTAAAGAATAAAGAGATTAATATAAAAACCAAGAGACTAATGATCCTAGTGAAAACAAGTGAGAGAAAGGATAACAAGAAACCAAATCAGACTCTAGAGTTTAGAGATTAAAGGAAAGATCAAATCATAAGTGAAGAAAGATTAGAGTTTAATAAGGCCTTAAAATAAAATGTTAGAGACAATAATATGGATGAATTTGTTTTATTCTTAGGAGATAAATCAAGTGGTATTAGATCAAGAAGGTTCTCTCGAAAAAGAAGATAAATAATGTACAACCAAGAAAATGTACCTAGTTTGCTAAATTTGGTTTGATATTTTGTCTCTCATTCAAGATTTTGTTATATAAATAATGTGTAAAGTTGAGAATATCCATTTAAATTATACCAAGATCAATTAAGGACCATTTTAGTCTTTTAAAAGAGAATAAGACCTAAGTGAGGTCATAAGAGGGATGTAGACAAACTTGTTGAGAGAGATAGGTCAAAGTAAGACCTAAAGAGTAAAGACAAAGTGAGATGAAGACAAAATAGATTAAAAAAAATCAAGGCATGGCTAATATAAAATACTAAAAACAAAATAAGGCCAAAGGATACACAAAAAATAAATGAAATAAATGAATAAAAGTAGATAGAGGAGATTAGAAATGAAGTAAGATAAAGTATAGAGATAATAGATCTCATGGTGAATCTCATACAGGAACAAAAAATACAATGGTTTTGATAGAAGATGAGAAAGAATTTAGAGTTGCCTATGAGGCTACTCATAAAGAGGAAAGGAAGATCTGTATTGAGAGAAAAAGAAAAGAACAAGAACAGAAGTAAACATAGAGGTTTGAAAAAAAAGAGTTTCCAAGTGAGCAACCTAAAATGGAGATGGTGAAGATATTTCTAATTGTAGAGAACATAAAGGAAGATAAAAGGGACAAATAAGTGATAAGAAAAGAACTTGAGGAAGAGATTAAGGGAAAGAAGAGAGTGTTATGAAGAAAACACTGATAGAGACATTATTGTCTCTTATTTTATTATCTAACTCTATTTTTAAGTTTTTGTATGTAGGTATGAAGAAAAATAAGAATATTTTTTATAATAAGACCTTAAATTGGAAATAATTGAATAAAATTAAGCACCCATGCATGAATATGAATGTGCAATAAAAAGAAATAGTGTGTAGTAGTCAATAAAGAAGAGATAGATTGCAGAGTTAAAAATAATGATGGTGTTGAATACTTTCATCATACTAATGAAGATATGGAGGATGAACTAGATTTTTATAATGTCTTGGAGAGAATTAAAGTACAATAAGGAAAACAAGTAAATAAAATGTAGATGCTTACAAATAGTGAATCCTTGGAAAGAATCATGATAATACATCAGTCTATTGAAAAGGTAAATGAGAGCTCAAAGTTTAATTTTAATGATGAATTTTAGAAAAAGATTATATATATATATATATGAGGAAAGACAAAATAATAATTTTAAGTTCTCAAAACTTGTAAAATATCATGAATATAGGGTGCCTAAATGGCTCCAAAGATCAGCTGATGATATGAAGCATACAAAGCCCATCCAAGGAGTTGTCTATGATGAGGATATAAGTGGATGATGAAGTGATATATTTTCCAATTCAAGTGAAACAAATAATTTTAAATATAAATAATACAATTCTTATTGATTTACTTAATTCCAAAAAAAGAGTCAATAAGGTTATATGATGATCATGAGAGGAAAATAATTAATGAGTAGTTGTATAACATTAAAAAGATGTTCAAATACAAATGGAACCAAGGTCATGAATTCATAAAAGGAGATGAATAAGATAAAAGGAGTTTTCAAGACTAGTAAAGGAAAATTTCAAGGCATGTAGTAAAAAGCAAGAGATATTACAGAACATATGAAAAAATAAAATCAAGTATGGATAGGTATGTGTCAAAATTTATGGTAAATTTAAATAATGAGATAGCTAAAAAAGAGTGGGTAGTTAAGAAACCAATATAAACGAAGGAAATTACTGAGGAAAATCCTAATATTTCAAAATAACTACAAGTATAATAGAATGAAGAGGTAGAAGACAAGTCCAAGAAATAAGATAACATACAAGAACATGCCATAAAGATGAGTAGTTATTCTATCAAGATAGCTCATTGAGGAATGATTAAAACCATGGTGAGAAGGTGAGATATTTGATTGATAACATTGTTTATGAGTTTTTTGATAATAATCATGAAG
>JARHVA010003040.1:2025000-2102500 GCA_037957365.1 Torreya grandis | reverse complement strand
AAGGGTTATGTTACAACACTATTAAAATATTGATTTATATTTTAATACCTAAATGATGACCTATTATCTATATTACATGAATTAAAAGTATATCAGATTATGGCTAGGATGGTAACTTCTATGTATATTTATTAAGATGAAATATTTTCTTGCATGGGGCCTTCTTGGTAGAACTATTATTTGTCTCCAAAACCTAAGAGGATATTCTTGTATAACTATTGTACCCTTAATTAATACATATACTATAAATAATAATTAATGAGATAAAAAAATTATGATTTTATTTCCTAAATTAAATTTTCACTATTCCCAAATTTAATACATTTTTTGGTGTGTTTTTTTCTCTGAGGTCAAATGTCTAGATAAAACTAGGCTTATTGGCAAATATTACATGCATAATGACATAGATGTTGAATTTCACCATTAACCCTCCATAGTATTTTTATCTTTACACCTATATCCAAGTTCCCATTAACTCCTTATCGTTATCATATTACATCAACAAGACCTACACTATAGGATGTGTGTAAGTGTGTGTGATGAGAAATTTATTTTTTTATTTTTTATGAACCATGGATAGAGTTTTATGTATGCCAATTTTTTAAAACTAATAAATAAATGATATAGATTAGTATATGGTTTCCATTTAGTATTAATTACTTGGAAAAAGTGTTGATTTTAGGAATCATTTGACCATTCATGTAAGTGTTAAGTATAGTCAATTTATTTTAATAGTCATATAAATTCTATCTAATTTGATATATTTTGTTAGTGACTTGTAATTTATTTTTCACATGGTTCTTTGAAGTTCTTCCTAATTAAAATTTTCTCTCAACCACCCTTTTTGAAGGGTAGGACAAATCCTAACTAGGAATATCTATGGTGGATTCATTACAACTATGTGTTTGGAGGAAAAGTGCCTCGATGATGTTATTTCTCTCCTATCCATATTTTTAGCATATAAAGTTTACATTAGTACACCTATTGAGTTTGTATGCCATAATTATATCTATCTTTCTCTTCTTTTTACTCTTGATTTATGAAATTCAAAATATTTTTTTTGATGGAATGTTGTATGTTGAGTAGCATATTCACTCAGCCAATCAAGCAATTTTTTTATCGACATATATGTATTTGATATATATATAAAATGTATATTTTATCTATCATGGACATTGATGCAAATTCATGACTAGTTTAGTACATTTCTTTCCTTTACTTATAAGCTTTAACTTTATTAAATGAGTATATATGGTGATTGTACTAGTTAGTATACCTTCTTTCATAATCTAAAATATAAATAAAATAGGTTAAAATCATATTAGAATTTTTTATTTCCATTATCATTTTGTAAAAATGTATAACATTGACACACATAGTAATTCAATGCTTGATCTTTTTCATAAGTTTTTGGAAACATAAAAAAAATGCACATTTTATGGTGAACAACTAAAAGGGTGGTTACATTTTTAGTAAAAAATAAATTGGTTTTAATCAAGATTGAATAAATTATAATTGGTTGTGATTTAGCTCACATGGATTTATTATCCCTAAATGTGCACTCCATTACTAGATAAATTCAATAAAACATGTAATTGGGAATAATATCTGGTGAATATATCTCAAATTTGTGTTATTAACTAAAAAATCCACCTTTACTTCCCATATCACACCTAATTTGGGTGTTAATATGTCATATTTTCTCAAATAACCTCTTAAAAATATGGAATAATGATAACAGTTTCTCAATTATGTGATGTTTGTTATAACTACACTTTAATTTCTCATATTACACTTAAATGAGGCCTTATTTAATCATTTTTACTTAATTAACATAATTTTAGACATTTAAATTTGGTAAAAGACAAATTCTCTTGGTGTCTTATTCCAAATTTATTATATTTGGCATACTTGTGTATATTTACATATTTTTAAAACTTATCTAACCCCACATTGGTCTCTATTTTGACCTTTAGCCTTAACATAACATTTAACACTTGTTATAATATATCTATTTGTATCATTGTGCTTAATATATTATTTTATCATGATTCTCATCAAGATCTAATCCCCTATTCATATCAAGTTAGAGTTGTGTAGTCAACTATGGGAAAACATGTTCCATGTGCAAGTATACCCCATTTTCCTTTGTGAATCATTTTTACCATTTTTGTTGATCATGTACCTTTAAATTATCTCATTATTTTTAAAATTAATGTGCATTCATAAATATTCATAGAATATCCTATATATAGAAGTCATCCTAAAACCATTTTGAGGAAGGGGGGATCGATCAAGGCAAAGTTTAGGGGATCATAAAAAAATCATATTATCAAATATCAAAACCTATGTCCAAGCATCAATATTCATCATTCCCCTTAGTTAAATGTTAGCTTCATTGATTCATATATAACACACTTGCATCAAAGCTATTTATATTGGTCTCTCTCATCATTATATTTTACAAAATGAAGGTTTTATATTGCATCATCACTTTTAGGGAACATGAGATTTAAAAGCATTTCTAAATATATTTCATTTAAACTCACTCATAAATACATGGAGGTATAATCAAAATTATGGGATACATAGTTTTCAATGTTTATTCAATGGTTTCCTAACTTCATAACATGTTTATTTATTTTTTGGAAAGTTATGTCAATGAGAATAAATAAAAAAATAATAGCATATTTTTTCCTAAGATATATGCAAAATATAAGAATATTATAAATCATTAAAATCATATTTTAAAACCCTATGTAACTTAAAATGTCTAGAACATAGTCAATTTTGATATTATGAGTTTCCCAATATGTATAAGCACAAATCAAACCCATGTAAATCATCAGTCTATGCATGAACCATAAATTTCAAGAGTATAACACAAATAATTTGCATAATCAGATTCTATATATAGATTTTAGTTACAAAAACGAAGTGTGATCATTTATTTTCACTTTATTCTTACTTTTCAAAGCATATTTCATTTATTACTTTATCTTATTTTTATTCCCAAATAATTAGGTAGATCTAAGATATGTACTCTCATAGATATATTGTTTAATATATTCAATGTAATAATTATTTCATTATTTTTATCAAAACCAAAATTAGGGTAAATAAAAATGGTGAACCTTAAAATTTCTTACATTAAACCTATGGTCTTAAAAACCTTCATTCTCTTAGGATTTATTAGTTTCATTAATTTTTTAATTCATGATCCTAAGTTTTATTCATCTTTCCTATCCATATGGTTCATATATCTTTGTTTGGTCAGTTATTTATTGTCATCATGGTTTATATTAGTGAAATCAATTAAAATGTTGTCTTTCTTGGATGTTAAGCTGTAAAATGTCAAATTTTCCAAGGATAAAAACAATAATGAATGCATTGTAAAATATTTTGAAGAAAATTTTCATGAAACCACTAATTTTAATGATGAAATGAAACATAAAGTTAAAAAATTCATGAATAAAAATGTTTCTCATGTTAAGATCTCTAGGTTTTGTACTTTTGTTCCTACATCTTATATGCTTTGGGATGACTATATGAATCTTACGTCCATTCAAAATAGCGTACATGTTTTAGATTATTTTGGATTTAGTTATCTAAACAAGTGAAAATTTGATTATTTATATTGTATGATATATATCATAAGCTACATATATTTTAATGTTGGAAATTATATATTTTACTTACTCATAAGAGAGAGAAGTAACTTAGTTGATTTACCATTTTATTTTACTCATTGTATTTATCATACTCATTAAATATGTTTTTTAATGGCTCTATGTTAGCTCATATCAAGAAATAAATAATTATAAATTTTCAAGACATCTATAGTAATTATTAGACTCTTATGGTGGTTAGATTAATATTTTATGTATTATAATTATCTAGATTGACTGTGTAATTCTATGATAGTATATATTTATGTTATTTTATTTGTAGATGAATTTTATGCATTCAATTTCCTTTGGACCTATGTGAATGATTATATTTTCATTCTCCTTGCTCCAAAACCATAACTTTTAATTTTGATACCAATGTGACTTGAAAAAGGGGTTTTAAGAGATTGGTTAAACTAACCTCAATCATTCCCCATTGAATAAATGAGTGTTCCCTATGTTTACAATACTCAAAAGAGGGCTCAAATTGTATTTATTTCTCCCACTAGTGTGTGTGTGTGTGTGTGTGTGTGTGTGTGTGTGTGTGTGTGTGTGTGTGTGTGTGAGATGAGAGAGAGAGTGAGAGAGAGAGAGAGGAGAGAGAGAGAAGAGAGAGAGATAGAGAGAGAGAGAGAGAGAGAGAGAGAGAGAGAGAGAGAGAGAGAGAGAGAGAGAGAGAGAGAGAGAGAGAGAGAGAGAGAAATCATGTGAGTTCAAGTCTAAAAGAAAATTCTCCTAGTTCCTCCTTTTATATAAGCATGAAGTTAGATTTATCATTTATAAAACTCATATTTTGAATAATAATGAGATATAATTATATGTTTTGTTTGTATGCCTTTATTAATCATTAATTTTTTGTCCTTAAAATTATCCTAAGGGATTTTTATAAATATGGTTATCAAATTTGAATTTGGAAACTATTGGTGCACACAACCTGACCAAACAAGACATAAAAGAGTAAAATGAAGTGTTCCAAAGGGTGGCATGTCTTAAAATATTATTTAAAGATATGATGAGATGTTGTTGGTAACATCAATCACTATTAGTAACTGGCATTATATAAAAATTATTTGCACTACCCAAAAGTGACAAAAAATTCATAATCAATAGAAAATGACAAAGAATCCATGTCACAGAGTCAATAAATATCAATAAATCCCATAAAACTACTACACAATCAAATTAAGTGGACAAGGATACATATGAAAAATATAAATGTGCTTATAACTTCCCCATTTGTAATTGAAAATATATATAGGTAAATTCACATTAAAATAATTGTAAAAACAATTATCATACTGAGTTTAGGTTTCTACAAATTCCCCCTCTTTGAATTATCATTTTAAGTGTAATGACAAATATTGGTTTAAAGGAGTAAAAGACAATTAAAACCTCTATTGGAAATTTTTATCTTAACATTTACATTGCCTCAATTTTCATATTTTCCATGTGTACCTCTAAAAAAATATTTGTGCAATGAAATATATTATTCTTCCAATAAAAACTTGTAAAGCCATAATGAAAAATCAGCAATAGTCAAATAATAACTAAGCTTGTTACTTTGTATTATTTTGTTTCTTATGGTGTATGCTCATACCATTTGGAGTGAATATTCCATCGGTCTAAATGACCCAATTCATATGGATATTATTCCATTAGTCTTGTTATTTTATTTTCAATAAAATTGAACAAGATACCAAGCATTGTATGTAGATGTGGAACATATTTTCATGTTCATGTGTAAAAAGGGTGGATCCCCATACTTGGATCGTATGTAAATATAAAAACTTTAAATCAACCACTGTAGACAAATTTTAGGTTAAACATATTTTTGTAGTTACTTTTTTCACCATTATTACCATTATATAAATAAAAGTGTCTGAATGAATAATTTTCATGACCCAAAACTAATCCATTTATACCTAAACGTGATATTGATCTCCATAGTCTATATGGTACTCAATTAAATGTGATTAATATGATAAGTTGCTCAATCTAATCTCTATAATTTAGTCATTTAATATGTGTCATTAAGTCATAGAATCTATCAATTGGTTGTCATTATCTTATAAAATACATTACATATGAATTACATATATGTGAGTCTATCAATTTATCTCAATCTAAATCACAATCTATCCCAATCTAATAATCTAAACAAATACATCTCATAATCTATCCAAATCTATCCCCACATAAAAATCTACCCCAATTCTATAATCTAACCAAATATATCTTATAATCTATCCTAACTTGATCCATATAACCTAATATATATATGATAATATGATCATATAATTTGTCTCATAGTGTTATTAAACACTTCAAGTGTTTTCAATAATCTTGTAATATGCCCCACATGTGTGGCATGTGTTACATGTTATTCCCTTTGCCTATAGCATGATTTGTCATATGTGTAGTTAACTTATGAATTAAATAACTTGTTGACAATGGAAATTGTACCATCAATGAATCAACCCTTTTGCCTATTGCAAAGGTCAAAATGGAATCATACTAGTCCAATTTTGGGGGTTCTAAAGGTACATCTAAGATCCTAAAGACACAATGGGGTTTTTATTATGACTTTTGAGAAATAAACAATTTATGAAGACAAATTATTCCATTATAACAATCAAAAATCAATTTATCAAATCATGAATCAGTTAAGATAAGAATTTGTAATCTATTTTATCTAACAAAGAAAAATTATGAATTAGATAGTCTTTTGAAGAATAGAAATATGATTATGTAACATATGTATTCATTTTATTTCTTTTCTTTGTACTTGAAATGTTATCCAAGTTAAATCAAAATAAAATTAGAAATAGAAGATAAAGATCAAGGAAAAATAAAGAGACAAACATGTAATCAGAAATAAAGATGAAAAGCCAACCTACTAAGAAAAATATTAAGAAAAACAAACAAGTAATCCTAGTGAAAAGAGAGAGAAATTAGAATAAGACAACAAACTAACAAACGGATCTATTCTAAATAAAACATAAAATAAATGTAATAAATAACTAAGATAACACTTCTAAGATTAAAATAACCTCTAAAGGAAATAACATAAATTAGTTTAGATCATGAAACAAATTAAAACTTTATCTAAAGTAAGAAGGATTAGAAAATATAATTAAGATAATTATTCTAAACAAAGACATCTAAAGATAAATAAAGGTTGAAAGACAATATTGAATCTCAAGGAAAGCTTATTAAGAAACACCTATAAACCTATAAAAACAAAGGAAATTAATCTAAGAATTAAAATAAGCCTAGGATCTATTTAAGAAAAATAGAATAAAAGAATTAAGCTATAAAATAGATATCGAATGATTAAATTTAGAAGATATAAATATTATTCAACTAATTGTAAACTAAAAGATATTGATCTTAATTTTTAAAGATATCAACCTATAACAAAACAAATGAAATAATAACTTTAGAAAAATATATATGTATTTAAAATAAGAAGAAGAACAAACTAAACTAAATTAATTAAAAATAGAAAATAACTAAATATTAAAATTATATCTAAGACAACCAAAATATAAACAAAAACCAAATTTAGAATAAATCTGAAAGATCTATTTATATTAAAGTTAGATTCAAATAATTACAAAATAGGTGTGTCTCAAAATGAGAGTGATCTTAGTAGAAAGAGATAAGTTTATTGAGAAAATAAACATCATTTCTCTATAAAAATATGAAAAACAACTTTGTAATCAAAATAGATCAATGAAATGTCATGGAATAGTAAAATGATCATCACTATTTAGGTTGAATACTTGGAATATGCACATAAGACTATAAAATAACAATCACCAAAAGATATTATGCTTAGAAAACTTTAGATAATCAGTAATAGATTATAGATAAAACTATATATACCTATGTTTCATAAGCAATTAGTCAACTATCTAATAAAGTGTCATTGGGTCAATCTACAAAAAAATTACTATCTTCGAGGAGTTGCATATAAAGAAGAGATAAATTATTGACTTCAAAAAATACTTATTTCCTTAATACTTGTGATTCTATCTTCAAATTAATCCTTGATCTCCTCTTATACCTTCAACTTAGTTGTAAAATAAGTTATAACTAACTTTAGTTAGTTATTAGTTAATGTTAACTAATTGACTTTCAAAAAGGTCAATTAATTATAAAGTTAAATTGGTTAAAGACAAATTTAATTAAGACTTAAAATGTCTTAATTTAATCAAGATATTTTAAATATAATAGACCTGGGGGTACTAATATTAATGGGTAGCAACCCATATTAATGAATAATATAATAGAATACATATCTATTATAAAATAAATAAATAAGAAATTGATAAATTCTATTCATATTATATCATTATGCATATTTAATTAACATAAGCATATATAATTATGTCATAATTCCAAAATTGTTGTATTTACTAGGATACTAAAATTTATCAATGTTTGAAACTTAAAGTATCAAGCAATAATATCAAGTTCTAACATGAAAAAGGTTCAAAATTTAAACAAAAATTATCCTTTGGATGACCAATAGTCATCTGAGTCAGACAATACTTCAATCACATGTTTGTCTTGACCTTGAAGATAAAAATTGTACTCCATTTTAGTAGTATAAAATGGTACCAACTTAGTTCCTAAATTAGTCATGTTGTCATCAAATTCTAGGTTAATTCTTTTTAGCAATCTGACTTCCGTTAGTGTTTTAGCTTTAATTTGACTAGTAGTCATATTTTTAGCATTCGTCTATTTAGCAGTCTAAGGTAAAAAATCTATGGTTTTTATTCTACTATCATAACCATGAGTTCCTAAATTCAATCTCTCAGACCTCAAAAGGGGTTCATTATGGTCATTAGACAGATTCAACTTTCTACATTTTCTACCAAGATCTACATGAGAAAGGGAAGTTGCATCTTATAGAATGGCCATATTCCTAAGATATTTAACATGGATTATTTATAATTCAATCTACATGTAATGATTATCAAGTAAAGGATCATCAATTGATTTACCTCTAAAATTAGGGGGGTGAAAAGGAAAATGTTGAGGATCATGTTCTAGATGGTGAGATAAAATACATTAGGAATGTGCATGGGTTCCAAACAAATGGCCATAGAAACCCTTCTAACCACTAAAACTCTATTGGATTTATTTATAGGTATATTACTCATAATATCCCAAAAATCAAAATTATAAGCATCAAAATGAATGGGTATTCTTGTCCCTCTATGAAATATATGTCCAAAATGCCCTACACAAAATCCACCCCTATGAAAACCTCTACTAGAATTTGACTGGCTATCTTTTCTATTTGAATTTTGTCCCCATCCTCTATCATCATTTATTCCTCTTGGTTGGTACCACTCAGACATAATGAACAATCTAAAAGATAACAACTTGGGAAACAAGTATCTAAATTGACAAAAATATAAACTATAATAATTCAATAATTGAAAATGAAACTATATTACTACTAAGACATATCAAACTGTATCTGAATCCAAATCTATATTTATCCTCATAATTTAAATATAATATTCTGATATCAAATTCAAAATATCAAAGAATTTTAATCTCAATATCCATTTTCAAAGAAAAGTTTAAAAAATCAATATTGAATTTAAACTTTAAATAAAATCTTATGTCTTTCAAATCAATTTTGTATCAAAAAAATTTCCACATACATTTTGAAAGACTTATGTCATTATCATTTTCAACAACGCTGATTGATTTTTTTTGAATTTACTCATAATGATCCAACATTGTCAATCACATTTTATATACTAAAAGTAACATCTGGCAATTAACTTTCTATCACTAGGTTTAAACCATTAGCAAAATTGAAACATTTTGATCGCTTCACTAACCCTAAAATTTTTAGAACATACATTTATGAATTATGATTATTTCCCAGTCCTTCAAAACATAAAATAGTTGTAACTTGTTTATGTTAAAAACATCCATGAAAAAGTCTCGTATTTTCAAAAAAAACCATTATTCATTACTTTTTGAAAACCCAAAACAAAACTAAATACCATAATCTTAGGATGAAAACCTTAACTTTTGCCACATCAAAACTCAAACAACTATATACTACAACTTATCGTCTTTATATGAACAAACTGTCCTCTTCATAAAAATATATTTTGATAAATTTTACATATAGTTTGCAAAAATAACCATATATGTAACAAAACTACATTTACTAATTTTCCTTTATATTTTCTAAGCCCATACCACCATTGTTTTTAGACTCACTCATTTCTTTAAATAGGAAATCACTTAAGCATTTATCATAAATATAAACCCTAGGTCTAACATTAGCTTCAAACAAAAGATATCTTTCCAACCAAAAGGTTTTTTCATACCCAACTATCCAAATACCAAAATAAAATGCTTTATGTATGATAAAAACCAAAAAAATATTTGAAAACTTCAATATTTATACGAAACTATATATAACTATCAAAAACATTAAATCAAATCAATAATACAATAAAAACATCTACACAGTACAGAGTTACTCATGTGTATGCCATAAACAAGAACCCTAAAAATTCTAGGTTTTAACCATGACAAATTATCATAATCCTCAACATCTCGCATGCAACTAGGCTATGGATTTCTTAGTTTACTCAATTTCAAAAATAAATATAATTTATCATTTCATTAGCTAAAACATGCAAGTGACTTTACATATTAAGATTAATAAAGATGCACCAATGTCACTACTAAATATTCATTGAAATACTTTTCTAAAGATTCATTCAAAAATATACAAAACCTATGCCTTATACATTGACATTCAACAAAAACCAAAAGTTATCATTTATTTATTCCTCAGAAAGGTATCATATTTTCTATGAGCAAAACCATATCATTCATGTATATAAAAATAATATCCCTTAAACTTAAAAAACCACAAACATGACTATATGTAGATAACATTTGAGTCATAAACTGTACAATAAAAAAAATCTATTTGCATGCAACCAACTAGAAGAGTTTTGCAAGCATATCATAAAAATTTCAAAACTTTCCAAACAAATATTGCTTCTTTCAAAAACTATTTAACTTGCATGTAGATGAATTCACATAGCCTTTTCACTATAATCCTCATCTTATATAGACAACCACACAATATCTACCAAAATATTTTATTCACATGCACATAATTTTGACTAAACTATTCCTTCATTGAAACTAAAACTCTCATGAATACCTTGAAATATTTCCAAACACTAATCAAAACTTGTAAAATATACCTAATATTTCTTTCCAAAATCTCTTGACTACTAACCTTCAAAATTCTCAATAGGATCCCAAAGAGCCAGAGCTTCACTCCTACCAAAGAGCTTGTGTAAAATGACCAAATATAAATAAAATACAAAACTTATATCCACCAACCTTCAACTATAACTGACCATATGATGTGCCTAAATATAATTGGTTTTCATTTACTAATTATGTACTTAACGACTACACCAACTTTATTTTTAGAAAAGCTAAAGTTAATGATAACTATTCTTCTCACTAATTCTCATGTTAAACATCAACGAATGTTCATGGTTCAAGGTAATATTCCCTTTCACTAACTATCACACCACCAAATCTTTAAACAATCCCAAATAATCACAACCATATAATCAAATTTAAATTCTAGTGCCAACTTACCTACCTCAAACTTCTAAGTGGTCTCCAGCTTAATGGATATTTACTTTATCATCAATCAAAGGGTCTTAAGATTTATATGTATTTCAAAATGATTTCATAATTTTTGACCCCCTAAGTATCATGGTTAAAGACCCTTGAAGCAATAGTTTATTTTTAAAACCAAACACATATTTCACAAAGGGATCAAATATAAACCTTAGTATTATGATTCTTAAAGTTTTAAAGTAAATTATGTGATAAATAAAGTCCCTCTAACTCATTTTCAAGTGAAGTGAATCTCTTAGAATAAGTATATGATGTTTTCAAATAACTTAAATGCTATTAACTTATGCCATTCATTAGTTCTCTTATTACACATAGATCTTCAATATACAAGGAATAGAATACATGATTTGGAAATTGTTATTACCAAATTTGAATATTTACTCAAATCTTAGAACAACTAAACTTAGTATGTCAATTAGGTTTCCATGAATTGAAGCAATTATTAGCTATAGAATTTAGAAACAACAAGATTACCAGTTATACAAATTAGGATATGAACATCACTAAACTAACCAAATCGTATTGGTGTTTGAAATAACCATCATATCAAGTAGTGAATAAAACTGAGCCATTTATCAAATCTAAACTTTCACAATAACGTTTGAATGTATCAATTTCAAATGCAATATTTTACTAGATGTCATATCATCATTGTTTATCATGAACCATGAATCACATCAACTAATGAATAATATAACAATATCATAAATCAATTGAAATGACTAAAAATTGGAAGTTTATGTATCAATTAAACTTTCAAAGTGTACCAAATCTAAATAGCATAACAATTGATCATATCTATAACTATATATGCATATTTTATTCATTAATCCAGAATGTATTTTAAAACCACTTCAAACATAAATAAAATTGTACCAATCAATCATTACTATTTCATAATAAAAAATGCATCTAAAAATACTATCAATCAATAGGGTCTCTGACACAAAATTAAGTTTTATGATGGGGTCATCTCTATGGTAGTAATTATAGATTTTGAAAATATTAGAGGGTGTAAAAAGTAGGCATGACACTAGTGACCTTGCTAGTAATTTTGTGTAATAAATTTTATTAGCAACAAATTGCCTATTGTATAAAACAAATTTTTGCCTTGAGAGTGTAAACCAAGAAAATCATTTCTCAATTAGCTAAGAGTAAACCCATTAAATAATAAATTTAAGCAAAGGATGGATTATTTATCTAGCATGGCATGAAGATATTAGTGTAGGTTTTTATTTTTCCCTATTTATTAATTAGGGAAATTGTATTTCTTGTGCATAGATGGAGTTTTCCTACATTTGTGAGATAGGCTAGCTTATGTGTAAGTGTGTGTCATAGATGTGTCATAGGTGTCATAAAAATGTTATAAGTAACTCCCTTGATGGGAGTTACTTCTCTATTCTTAGCACCTTGTCACCACCTTTCATGGAGGAGTTACATTATATTCTTTGGGTGCCTTGTCCACCTTTTGTGGAGTTACTTACTTACTCTCCTATTTGTATTCCTCACTTTTTCCATCTCATGCTAATTAGATTTTGGTTTTCTCCATTTTGTCTTGTACAATTTATCTTATTGTGTTAATTTCAAATTGCTTTAGCATCTATGTGGTGTGCACTTGCTTCAACTTGTGTGATCACATCTCCATTACACTCACATTGTCTGGATTCTGGCAACAACTCTAATATGGTATCAAAGCCACCCTAATAATCATGTGTCTGGTTATGCTATTCTAAAATTCTTACTTTGCTTTCTTAGTTGTTTTTTTAATAAAAAAATCCATTTCATTTGAGAGATTTGGTAGAGTTTTTTGAAAACTCATGCAAATCCATACGGAACTTGTTTAAAAAAATTTACTTCTGAGTTAGTATTTGCCAAGACATCTTTATTGGTCTGTTGTGGCTTCAGTAAGGTGGAATATTTTTTTTTGTCATTTTGCAAAAAAAAATCTGTATTATGTTTTTTGGATGCCACCTTTCTCTGCATTCTATTTGTGTGACTCCAGCTTGAGGAATCAGGTGATGCCCAGACCAGGTGCCTACCACTTCAAGCGCTGCCCACTTCAGCTGCTGATCAATCTAAATAGTGTGCCAACTTTAGCTCCAACAAGGTACAGCAAACAATGAATAGTGTCAACTTTAGATTCAAATGGGCACAATGAATTCTAGTCAACCCCAAGCTTTGATAGTTAGAAGTGGTAAGGATAAGATTTCAAAAAAGGAGAAGAAGAAAAAGAACAAGGACCAGGAGAAGAAGAAAGAAAACACCAATCCTGCCAAAAACAACACTGAGACTTCATCTTCCAATGCTAAACCTAAGAAGGAGAAGGTTAAGTGTTCCTATTGTAAAAATACAGGGCATGATGAACACAAATGCATGAAGAAATAAATAGATCACCTAACTCATCTTCTAGAGAAGAACAACATAGGTGTTCTTGAGTCCATCAAGCAGAATTCATCTACCCAATATTCTACTAAGGCAAAAGGTAAGGGTAAGGAGAAAGAAAAGGGAAAGGCCCTTATAGCAATTGTAGATTCTACATCTTCATGGGTCATAGACTCAAGTGCTTCTCACCACATGGGCTCTTCACTAGTTGAATTTTCATCTTTAGAGCCTTGTAGCATGACTTCAATTATTTTGGGTGATGACACATAGTTTCTATTGCAGGGAGAGGATCAGTTGAAATGGAAGGAGAAACATTCAATAATGTTCTAAGTGTTCCTTCTCTTTCAACCAATCTCCTATCAGTGTACCAAATCTCTCACATTGGTCGAGTCATGAGAGTTGAGTTTTCACCAAATTCAGTGTCTATCAAGGTGTTGCATAGTGACACTATAGTGGTAGTGGGTAGGGCAGATCACCAAGCCAAGTTATACACCTTCTCACATTTTGCATCAAATTCTTCTCCAACAGCATTGTTGACTCATTTAGATGGAGTTAGCAAATTATGGCATGAGTGGTTTGGCCACCTTAACTACCGCTACCTTGAACAACTTTGCAAAAATGACATGGTCATTGGCTTGCCTCGTGTCCAATTATCAAAAGGACTTTGTGAGGGGTGTTCCTTTGGGAAGCATCCCGAAGCAAAATTTGATAAAGGCAAAGCTTGGAGGGCTTCAAAACCTTTGGAGTTAGTCCATAGTGATGTATCAGGACCATTTCCCAAACCATCTTTCATAAGGGCCAAGTACATCCTCACTTTCATTGATGATTTCTCTAGGTACACTTGGATATAATTTTTCAAACAAAAGTCTGAAGTGTTTGAAAATTATTCTAAACTATAAGGCTCTTATTGAGAAATAGATTGAGAAATCCATTAAGGTTCTTCAAACTGATAATGGAGGGGAGTATGTGAGCATCAGGTTTGAGTAGTTTTACATCACAGAGGGGATTGATTTGTAGTGCACAGTCACCTACAGTCCTTCATAGAATGGGGTTATATAATGTAAGAATAGGTTATTGAAAGAGATGGGTAGCTATATGATTCACTTGAAATCCTTAGCACCATAGTACTAGGTTGAAGCGATCAATTTTGCTTGCTACATTCAAAACAAGGTTCCTCACAAAGCTTTGAAAGGGATAGCACCCTTTGAAGCTTGGCATAAAAGGAAACCTAATGTTGAGTACCTTAGAGTTTTTAGATCCCCAACCATGGCTCACATTTTGAAGAATAAACACAAATCTATGGAATGTTAGTCTAATCCTTGCATCTTTGTAGGAGATCTGGATGGTATTAAGGGATATCGCCTTCTAGATCTAGTCACTCATGAATTGTTCATCGAGAGAAGTGTCCATTTTTAGGAGATTCCTAGAGACTTAACACTTGACACTTATTCTCCCTCATTAGATCTACTTCTTCATGATGATTTCTCATTAGATTCAGATCACCCATAGCAAGTTCTTGAGCCAAAGACATCTTCTTCTTCTTTGAGTTCAGACAATGAGGATAGTGATGTAGCATCATCCACCTCTAGCCAATCAAAGGATGAGGAGTTATCACCTGACTCACCCACTTTTGGGCCACTTTGGGCTAGATAGACACTTGAGAGTACTAGCACATGGGTAACAGATCTCACAGATGATAGACATACTAGGGGGATTTTTAGAGAGATCCACATGCCTTCTTTGCTACAGTTTTAGATCCACAGACTTTTTGAGAGGCATCAAGGATACCTGAGTGGGATAATGCTATGGAGGAAGAATATTCTTCCTTAATCAAAAATCACACTTGGG
Source organism: Torreya grandis (assembly GCA_037957365.1). Classification (NCBI taxonomy): domain Eukaryota; kingdom Viridiplantae; phylum Streptophyta; class Pinopsida; order Cupressales; family Taxaceae; genus Torreya; species Torreya grandis. The sequence goes on along the minus strand of JARHVA010003040.1, from coordinate 2,086,883 downwards.
ATTTGACTTCACTTCCTAGGGGAAGAAAGATGGTTTGATGTAGGTGGATATATCAGACCAATTTTGTAGCAGATGGGTCAATTGATAAGTACAAGGTGTGATTGGTCACTAAGGGTTTCTCACAAGTGGTAGGCATTGACTACTCAGAGACCTTTACACCAATTGCAAAGATGACTTCTATCTGACTCACCTTAGCTATTGCCATAACACATGGTTAGGATGTGCATCAAATGGATGTGAAGAGTGCCTTTCTTCATACAGACCTAAAGGAGGAGATCTACATGGAGTAGCTACCAAGATTTGTTTAGGATTCTTCCTTAGTATGCAAATTTAAGAAATCTATTTATGGCCTCAAACAACCCCTCGGGCTTGGTGTGCCAAGATGGATTCATTCCTTCTCGTAGTGGGTTTCACTAGGTGCCATTCTAATCCCAATGTCTATTTCTTATGACAAGATGATTTACTCTTGATTTTAGTTCTATATGTTAATGACCTTTTGATCACTAGGAGTTCTTCATCAGCTATTACAGCAGTGAAGGCATCTCTTTAGGATAGATTTGACATGATAGACTTGGGTTTGTTGCACTACTTCCTTGGCATTGTGCTCTCATAGTCAGATTCAAGGATTTCTCTTGCACAGCCTAAGTATGATCTTGACTTATTGGCTTGATTTCACATGGCTAATTACAAGCCATCTCCAACTCCCTTTCTATGAGGAGTCAAGCTTGAGGCTGATTGTTCTTCACCATTGGTTGATGCCACTCGATATCGATAACTTGTTAGTAGTCTCATCTACTTGACTCACACTAGGCCCAACATTTCATATACAGTGGAACTTGTCTCCATATTCATGCAGGAACCTCATGAGCTACATTGAAAAGTAGATAAGAGGATCTTGCATTACATATAGGGTTCACATAGATACAGGATTCATTAAAAATTTGGCATAGAGGTTGACTTGGTTGGATATACAGATTCAGACTGGGCTGGTGATTCACAGACTCATAAGTCCACTTCTAGTTATAGTTTCTCTTTAGGTTCTAGCCCTATCAGTTGGTATAACAAAAATTAGAATGCTATTTCTATATCATCCATAGAGGCAGAGTATAGGGGAGTTGTTAATGTAGCTACTGAGGCTATTTGGCTTTAGGGGATACTTTTTGAGTTTGGCATTCCTATCAGGTAACCCACCATCATTTATTGTGACAACCAGAGTACCATTTAGATTTGTAAGAATCCAGTTCAATACCAATGAACCAAGCACATAGAGATTCACATGCATTTCATTCAAGAGTTGATTCATAGTTAGGTCATTGACTTGATATTTTGCTAGTCTTTAGAGCAAGCTACATACATCTTCACCAAACCTTTCACTGAGAGCAAGTTCATTCATCTACAAGCTCTTCTTGTGGTTTGGTCCACATCTACAGTAGCATCATCTTTAGGGGGGCCTTCTAGCATGTTATTTCTTTTATGTCTCTCTTTTTTTTGGGGGGGGGAGTTTTTTCCTAGGAGTTTTCTCCTTTTCTCTACCTTATGAGAGATTGCATTTGTAGATGGGTACCTCATTAGGCCTAATTGTTGGGACCCATTTTATATTTCCACACTACCCACCTATGTTGTGCTTATGGGGGGGTATTAGTGTAGGTTTTTATTTTTCCCTATTTATTAATTAGGGAAATTGTATTTCTTGTGCATACATGGAGTTTTCTTACATTTGTGGGATAGGCTAGCTTATGTGGAGGTGTGTGTCATAGATGTGTCATAGGTGTCATAAGAATGTCATAAGTAACTTCCTTAATGGGAGTTACTTCTATATGCTTAGCACCATGTCACCACCTTTCATGGAGGAGTTACATTCTATTCTTGGGGTGCCTTGTCCACCTTTTGTGGAGGAGTTACATACTCTCCTATTTGTATTCCTCACTTTGGTCATCTCATGCTAATCAGATTTTGGTTTTCTCCATTTTATCTTGTGCAATTTATCTTATTGTGTTAATTTCAAATTGCTTTAGCATTTATGTGGTGTGCACTTGCTTCAGCTTGTGTGATCATGTCTCCATTGCACTCGCATTATCCGGATTCTGACAACAACTCTGATAGAAGAAAGGGAAATGAATAAAAATCAAGTTTAATCTAGATACACAATCAATTATAAATGTCTTAATAACAAAATATAAAAGTGAAGTAATACTTTTAAAACTAATTATAATTTAGCCATATTATTAATTATTATGAAAAACTAAATTTGTAAGAATAATTTTTGAAAATAAGTGATACTTATAGCACTTTTACATCTTCCATGCATTACTCATTCATAATGTGATATTCCTCATTCCAAAATATTTCATTGAACTTTTTGAAAGTAAAGTAAAATAAATCAAACACAAGACAAAACAAAACAATGAAACAAATGAAAGTAAAAACAAACAAAAAAAAGTAGAAAACAAAACAAAATAACAACAAATAGATAACTAATCATTAATTAATTTCAATTGATGGTCATTTACTGAGTAACACATCCAATTTCTTTCAAAATATTTAGGATTAAATGCATTACTTCTAATAACTATGGTAATTTTATAAGGTCCTAGCCATAATGTATCAAACTTATGGTGTTTTCTAGGGTCTTCGTGGGCATTGTTCCAATATAAAACTAAGTCACCAACATTAGAATTTTTACTAGAAACTTTTTTATCAAAAAAGTTATTTAACTTTTGCTTATCCTTTCCTAAATTCTATTATTATATTGACTTGGATTCATCAAGATGTACAAAATCATGTAACCTTTGTTCAATTAAATTTGTATCTTTAGCTATATATTGTAAAACAATCCTTTGATAAATAAATATAATGTTCTATTGGTAAAGTAACTTCAAATCCATATGCTAACATGAAGGGTAAGTAACTAGTTTCTACCTTAAAAATAGTCCTATCATTCTGTAAAGTTTCAAAAATATTAAGATACCAATTCTTGTTGTTATCATAAACTGGTTCTTTCATAATAGAAATTAGATTTTTATTAGTGGACTAAGCTTGTTTATTTCCTTGTGGATAGTACTTAGACAAATGACTAGAAATAATTGAATATTTTCCTAGAAATTCTAATAATTTGTTTAAAATGAATACAAATTCATTATTCTAAATAATGTCATATAGAACTCCAAATCTAGAGAAAAATTGATTTTCTAGAAAAAAAATTACTTCACCTATTACTAAACTTTTAAGTGCTTTGGATTCAAGCCATTTGGTGAAATAATCTATGGACATAAAAATGTATCTATTACCTATATATAAAGGTGGATGAATATCTAAAAATAAATTCAATTCCCTATTTATTAAAAGGTTTGTCAAGAATAATTGGGTTTAAGGGCATTATAGGTAGTTTCTCTTCCAACAAATAGTTGACAAGGCATACAAGAATGAACTAACCTATAAGCATCTTGAAACAAAGTAGACCAATAATAACCAGCCCTTAAAATCTTATAAGATTTTATAATTTATAGCATAATGTCCACCACAATTTCCTTTATGGCAACCCCTAATAACTTTTTGAGGTTGATTATGTGTAAGACATCTTAATAATACACTATCATGATGATGATAAAATAGTAAATTTTATAGTAAATATAACTTTAATGATTTTAACCTTAAATAACACCTTTCTTTCTTATTTAAGTTGTTAAGATAAAATTGATTCTAAAAATAATAAACTATGTCATGATACCAATCATCTTCAACCAATAAACAATCCCATTCATTCATTTTAAGACCAAACTTAGAATATTTAGAAAATTTAAAAACTTTCCTAGTTTTTAAGTGTGGTTTTGCATTTAAATTTTCATCAACCAATAAAATTAAGACATTAATATCTAAGGTAGCATTTTTAGCTAAGTGTTTTGCTAGTTCATTACCTTTAATAGTTTTAGAAGTTACAAATTTAAGATAAAATTCTTGAATGCACAAGATCCACTTAGCAAGCCTTCCTTGAATAATTTATTTTTTAAATGATATGATAAAATAGGTACATTAGATTACACAAAAAATTTCTTTCTCATTAATAAATATCAAAATTTAATCAAAGAAGAAATAAGTGAGAAGACAAATTTCTCAATAAGGGGGTACCTAGTTTCTATATCTTTTAATACATGGATCATATAAATGATAGGTTTCTCTTCATTATATTCAAATTCTTGAGTTACTACAGCTCCTATAACCTTTTTACTAGCATTAACATAGAGAATAAATACATTCTTTAAATCAAGTTTAGCAAGGATAGGAGAACTTGTAATTGTATTTTTTATGAAATTAAAGGCTACTTCAGCATTTTCATCCCAAATATATATTTTATCTTTATTAAGTAGTAATTTTAAAGGATTATATTTGTTAGAAAAATTAGAAATGAATTTTCTAGCAAAATTAATCTTACCAAAGAAAGATCTTAAACTTGATTGATCCTTGGGAGGAGGTAATTATTTTTTAGCTTTAACACATTATGGATCAATAGAAATACCATCTTTAGAGATTACGTGTCCTTATAACTTACCCTCAATCACATTAAAAATATATTTATTTGGATTTAAAGAAATGACAAACTTCCTACATATTATAAAACTTCACAAAGATGGTCTAAATGTTTTTTTCTCTTTTCAAAATCAATGGTGAGATCATCTAAATAGACTTGAATAAAAATTCCTATTACATCATAAAAAACAACATGCATAGCTCTTTGAAAAGTAGCTTTTAGATTAATTAAAACAAAAGGCATTCAATTGTAAGTAAAAGTTCCTCTATGAGTGGTAAAAGTAGTTTTATGTCTATCATCATGATTCACAAAAATATAATTATAACCTAAAAATCTATCCAATAGAGACATCATTTTAAATCTTGTAACCTAATGTAAAATTTGGTAAATGCTAGGTAGAGGAATATTATATTTTATACTTGCTTTATTTAAATCTCTAAAGTCAACATAAAGTCTAATATCACCATTTTTTTTCTAACCAAAACTAAATTAGCTACCCATTCTGAATATGTTACAATAAAAATGACACTAGCATCAATCATCTCATCTATCTCTTTGTTAATGGTGTCTTCTAACAAAGGGATGATTCTTTGTATCTTCTACCTAATAGGTTTGATACTAGGATTAATAAGAATGTCATGTTTAATAATATTAGTATCATAACCTTTAATGTATTTATATGACCATGCAAAGAAATCAATAAATTTTATAAACAATATAATGAACTTTTTTTCTATCCAATTTTTGTTTTTTCCTAAGTGTGAAAACAAGAAACTAGTTAATAAGGGTGTGTAGAAGAATAAATATTGAATGCACATATGTTGAATATAGAATTTATGATAACTCCTCTTTATCTAAGGAAGAATTATCTACATTAAGAAATCACTACCACAAAATTTATTGGTTAGACAAGTTGTTGGGTGGATTGCCTAACGTGAGTTAAATATTAGAAGCAAAAGATTTCTAGGAGGTTGTCAATCCACCTAATTTTAACACTTAAGCTTTTTAATAAAAAGGAAAGATAATTACATTTAAAATAGAAAATAATTGAAATTAAAAACAAGTAAACAACATCAAATAACTAAATTAAGATAAGAAATTTAAGTGATTTTAAAACAATGACTAAATAAAACAACTAATCCTGGAAATTAGTCAATGTAAGGTTATGGTTTTGGTTTGGAAATTTAACAAGTGATTAAATAAAGGTGGTTTGGTTGGTTAATAAATGATTAAGTTAATAAAAAGGTAAAGGTTCAAATGGGATAAATGGGTGAATGGTTGATGAGGTAAGAAGGTAAGAAGTTAAGATGGAAAAAGGGGAAGAGGATAAGGAGGGTAAATGTGGCAAAGGTATGAATAGATAAAATATGTAAAGGAAGTAAATGGATTGAGATACTGAAATGACAAAGCGAAGAAATGGATAAGTAGGGATGAAGAGATTAAAAATCTATGGGGATGATAAAATGAAATTGAAGAAACAAAAGCAAATGTTACCTTACAAGCTTGAAGAAGAATGTTATTATTGTTGATGATTTTGTTCAAGATGTCTTCAGGCAATTTATATAGAGCTTTGTCATTTTGAATTAGTTTCCTTTGTGATGTGGATTACCTCTAAAATTATGACTTCCTTCAAAATCTAGAAAGAAGATTTTAATAACCAAAGACTAACTTCAAACTTAACCTTAGGTGAAGGAGAGGGCGGTATTTATAGCATTTATTGTCAAGAACCATGCCAAAAGATGGAATAGTATAAGTATGGTGCCATTTCCCATGTGGTGCACGAATGAGTCAAAGATGAGGTTGGTGGGGATTCCCATTTGGGTTGGTGAGTTTACCACCTTGCATATGAGTCTAATTTTGAATGGGAATCATGCACATGGATCTAAATGATGTTAAATATTTTTCACCACCATTTTCTATTTTCATCTAAGCACTTAAGAAATGGCACACAAAATTTGGTGGCATTTTCCTTATGGTACCTGAATGATTTAAATATGAGGTTGGTGGGAATTCCCATTTGGGTTGGTGATCCTTCCATTTGGGTTAAAAAGTTAAAAATATGTGCCCTTGGTCTTTCCCAAAGCACTAAATAGGTAGGTATCTCATTTTGAAGGCCATTTTCATGTGTGAAAGTAAAACACATGTTGAATGATGGCCTTAGAAGGGGAAATTTACCATATTTCAAGGGGGGGCCTGTGATGCTTAAATGAGGTCATTAAACACCTTGGGAAAGTGTCATAGGTGGGGTATGATGTCCCACATCAATCCACCTCACTTTAAAGCCAGTTACTTGCCATATCACCTTCCATGTCACTTGCCATGTCATCATGAATAGTGATAGTGGGTCTCATAGTGAATAGTGGTAGTGAGTAATACTTTTAAATAGTATTTTTGAATAGGATAATAATGATTTGGTTAGGTTAAGAAGGTTTAGTGTGTCTTTTGGGGGTCTTGAGGCATTTAGTCATCAAAAAATGTAAGTGTGTAGTTTCATAGTGTCTATATTTTACCCCTTTTATTATGTGGCTTCAAATTAACAAGTTTGTAAACAAAAATAAATCATTTGGTTGAAGTTAAGGGTACCCTGAGTATGGGAGGAGTTATTCCCCCTCAAATTGAGAGTTGATAAGGAAAGGTAAAATTGGGTGTAGGTTTGATAAGAAGTTGGTGGGGAGGTACTAGGTGGTGCCACAAGGTAGTTGGGCATGTGAAATGCAAATGGGTTCAAAAAATGTGACTAAGAGTGTTAGCTAAGATTATTAAAAGAATAAAGTTGTCAATGTTGGTAACAAAAGGGTTGGGTTCTAGGATAAATGATAAGGTAACCATTCCCCAACGTTGGTCATAGTTGATCAGGTTAGTCTTATCAATGTTCATAGATAGGGTCAGTGTTTACTTAGGTATCCAAGGTAGGAAGTTCTCTTAAGAAAAACAAAAATTGTCTGGTTATGCATGAGGTGGTGTAAATTCAAATTTTAAACATGGAAAAATTTGCCTGTATGGTCAAAAGGACTAAGGCAAGGTCATCATAGACTGAGATATATTGGGTCAAAAAGGGCCAACATCAAGGTGGACATAGTTAAATGGTTGGGTGATTATAATGGGGTGGTTTAGTGGACTCCATATGCACTAGGAAAGTAGATGTTGCCTACATATTTCCATGGACATCATGTCCAAAATGAACTTCAAGCCTAATGTAGTTCTTCAGAGGTGGGGAGTGTTGGTTAACTAGGTTGAATCAGTTTGATGTATCATGCAGTTAGGTCTAGCTAAAGGATATTAGAGAAATGGAAGCTCTAAAGGGTGGAAAATATGGCTATCAAATAGTTTTCTAATTATTTGGGTAGAAATGGTGGATGAGATTACCTAGGATGTAATTATATGATTACTTTAACTATGCAAAAGGAATCTATATCCATGGATAAGTAGGTTCAAGTGTGAAATTTTTTCCACCATTTGTTATAAAATGAATAAATATGCTTTACCAAGGTCTAAAAAATATGGCACTACTCAAATTTCCATGGTGACCTGATGGGTTCTTTCATTACCATCCAAATAAGCTGACATTGTGCACACTCTACAATCATGTCATTAACCCTTGGCTATGGAAGGGTATTATTTAATGATTCAAGAAAGCAAAGTAGTATAGTGGTTAAATGAAAAGTGGCAAAGATTTGAACCCTTGACCCTAGATCGAGTGGGGCCCCAAAATAAGTAAGCATTGAGTTTTGAGGGAAGTCAGAGAAAAACTCTACAGGGTTTTGGAATATGGAGCAAGGATAATAATAATACTAATTAAATGATAGTGAAGGTTGAAATAAGAATGAAAATAAATGGTATAAATAGAAAACTAAGAGGGAAATAGAAGAAGAATGTATGAAGATAGATATATTAGGGCATTAAAAAGGAAGGTGGGAAAAATAGGTCTAAAAGAGACCAAAGAGAAAAATAGTTTGGTGAGAGAGGGGATTCTTATAATAAGTTATTAGGTGGAATGTGATTAAACATTAGGGATATTACAATGCATAGGAAGATGTGGACTGGGTAGGGAAAATCGAGGGAAATTATTGGTTGGGAGATAGGTCGCATGAGAGGGTATAACTAGCATCCACATGTGGGTACCCTAAATTTTCTAGTTGAAGTTGGTTTTATTTTTTATTCTAACATCTATAAAGGTTAGAGTAAAATGGGTTTGATATAGGCAAGACCATAGGGGTGGGGAAGGAATCTTCATCTCGATGGCTTAGTGGTGTTTAGGCTTGCTTGTTGGTCATATGAACCTATGGGCTTGCCCAATTATGTTATAGAGTTGTAGGATCAGTATATATCCCAAAGTCAAATGGAAGACCTATGAGGATGTAGCATGTTATGTGTTGTGATCATATAAGATAAAAATGCGTATAGGGTTTAAAAGGGAAGAAGGTGATAGGTAGGGTGAAGGGAATAACTGGAGAAGGAAAAAAAGATGATCTAGGCTCAACATGCAAATCCATTAAAGGAAGAAAGGGATACATCCAAATTAATTTAAACTAACAAGATTTTATACATTAAGATAAGGGCATGGAGGACACAAGGAATTAGATTAGGAGATGTATGTAAAATCAAATCAACTATTAACCATAATCTAAGGAGTTGGAGGTTGAATGGGAGAAAATAATGGAGATCCAAAAGGGATAAGGTGAAGGTGGACTAGGAGATAGATGAAGAGATAGGTAGAGAAAATAATAAGGTCATAGATAAAGATAAAGGTAGAGAAGGATGGATGGAGCCAAGTATGGACATATAGGTCAGAAAGAACAAGGAATGTCCTCAAGATGAGAAAAATTAGAGGAAACATAGAAAAGGGAGAGGATGGTGGAAAATAATGAAAGGGAATGAGATGAAGATAAGGATGAAGATCAGGGATGATAAGAAGAAAAAGGAAAAATTGAAGTAGGGATATAAAACACATATACTCATACAGATGCAAAATATAAGTGAGTACTGAGATGGAAAGAGGAAAAGGGGAATACAAAAGGGAAAAGGCAAGAATTGAGAATAAGAAAAGGGGAAATTATGAAAGGCTTCCCAAAGGATAAATACATAGGGAGAAACTAGTTTTGGAGGAAGAAAAGAAGATGAAAAAGGATGAAAAAAAAGCAAACAAGAAGAATGGAAAATAGGTATGGTGGGAAGAGTGGTTAAATGATAGAGAATGGTGGTACACAAAAAGAAAAAGTAAAACAATAAAAGAAATAGAAAGCTTGTGAGATGCATAATATGATGTGGAATTGGTGAGGAAATGAGAGTGATGAAGAAAGTGTGAAAATTTACCAAAGATAAGGGGAAATGATGAAGATAGCAAAATAAGATAAAGGAGATAGGGGGAAAGGTTAGGCAAAAGTGGAGAGAGAGTCAAAAATGCAAAACATGGGTGGGGAAGTGAGCCATAAAGCATGCATAAGAAAAGGTTTTAGGGGGGCAATGAAGTAGAGTAGGTGGTGGTTTTATGGGAGATAAGAGGGGCCAATGAAGAAGGTTGTCAATCCTTGCATTAAAAGAGATTGATACATTGGAAATGAGGTTAAAATAGATTGACAAACTAAAGGGAAGGAGGTGGTGAAGAGATAAGAGGGTGGAGAAAGATATATTAGGTGAGAAGGGAAAATAAAGTAAATGATGTGGCTAAGTTGACCTTAGTAAGTGATTGCTACATACCTAGTTAGAAAAGACCTCAAGTCAATGTAGCTCTCTCAGTAATTGGAAAAAAACTTAAGAGGAAGTATTAGATGGTGTTAAAACATAAGGATTATTAAGAAATAATTCGAAGATTCTTTGATGTAGGATTCCTTAAGAAAGAGGCACTATTATCAGTGGGAATGAGTGAGAAGAAAAAGGTGATAGGAATTAGTTGTTAGTGGTTGAGCTACCAGTATAAGTGAAACAACACCTACATAGTCTATGGACATCAGACCAATGTAGTTCACTAAGGGTTGGGTGATTGTTGTTCAAATTAGTTCTCCCAATTTTATATACCACATGGGTTGATTTGGGATGATGGAGAAGGTTTTTTAAAATAGAGATTTTGGGTTTTGGTGAGGGTAATGGTGAAGGTGCATGGTTTATATTGGTGAATAGTTACCATAATGATCCCACATTTAGTATGAGGAGAGACACAGATGGGCAAGGTAGGATTAATTATAAGGGAAAATAATTATAAGCACCACAAAAAACCTTTAATGTATATAAACCATAGAAGAGGTTGCTTTATAAGGAGGTTACACCTTCTAAAATTATGCGAACGTATAAGCATAGTGATAAAAATTTTTGTTATGAGCAAAGTTTTAGAAGAGGGTTTTCTATTAGGATCTACATAGTTGGTTTGGAAAATTTTCACCATCACTATAAGATGAGTTTTATGGGTAGTAGAAATGTGATTACCCATAAAGATTTTCTTTGAAGGTATATCAGATTCCTCATAGTAGAAACATAACAACATGGTGAGTGATAGAGGGTGGACTATGCCTATCTCAGGAGCTACATAGCCATGTTAGGAAAAAGTTTTCCATGTTTGCATCCTCTATACTAATTCCTTGGAGCTAATGACTCGGGGTTCCATATAGAAGGGACCCTAGTAGGAAGGAGCCACATGGTCTAGGATATTGGTTATATAGTTGGATCGAATAGGTGGATTTAATGGCAAGCATTTTGGAATTACCACCACCATAAATAGTGGTAGTTTTGAAGGCATTATCATAATAGCAGCCCATGATTGGAATCAAATTTATGTCAACCAAGATAAAGGTGATAATGATGCAAATGACCACCAAGCCCATAAGGACTACAAGATGATAAAGCAAGGGAAGACATCAGATGTAGATCAGATTATAAGGGCAACAAAAAGATATCACAATGATGTATAATGGCATTATCAAGGTGACCAATCAGATCGAGGGTGATGTGTGAATACAAAAAGGTAAATGGACATGACCATTTCAAGTGGGAATATTGTTCAAGGGAATCAATGACATCATATGACCTTCTTTGATGGTGGAATGGAGGATCATGTTAGTAAGGATGAATGGTTAGGTATGGTATTTAAATAATCGTGATAAGGATGAATGTCTATCATTGAGTTGTTTGGTTTTTTAGGTTATAGAGTGTAGAGAATTACACAAGGTTGAAGATGGAAAACAATGGGAACAATGGTGGAGATAATTAGCAACCCCTGTAACCTAAAATAATTAATATGCTAAATGTGTGTATCTACTAGATAATATGACATGTAATGGAGATACTAAAATTAATGTCAGATCAATAAAAAGAGGAAAATAACCCATATCATGAGCTTGAGAATTAAATTTTACCTCTATAGTGGTGAATAAGGTATTAATTTCATTACACAAGATGTAGTGTTAGAGAACATGACCATCAACCTATTTATGAAGATAACCATCATTATCCAAGGAGATGTGTGTTGAGGTAACAACTAGTAGTACCTATGTGAGTAAAACAACTAGAGTAGAGGGATGTAATGGATATGATAGGTGAGTAGGATGAAAGACCCAGAGCATAATATGGTTCTTACCCTATGGGAATAAATGTGGAAGAGGAGAATAGAGTACGCCCTTTAGTAATTGTTGAGATAGGGAGTGTTACGAATATTAGTTCAAGGAGAAATAAAGTATAAGGATGGTTGAACACAAATATAGAGTCACAAGACAATCATCCTAGTGCTTTCGTAGGAAAATAATGTATGTAGAGGCCTTAGGTGAAGTGTTGATAGTCTGATAACTTTGTATGTGTCATGCGACTCCTCACACCCTAATTAAAATATTTCACAGTTTGTTGTAAACATGTACTAAATGTGTTGGATGTCACTGGTCAAATGTTATCATGCTTAAGGTTGTGTGGATACTTATGAATGTTATGGTTATGTTTATGATAGGTATGGTTATGGTTTTCATAATCTCCATTAAAATAAAAATAATGATTATTGTTTTTGTAACATTGGATGGTAAAAGTCATGATGAAAACATCAACCAAGCATATTAAGATAAGAATAGGGAACAATGATTTATTTTTGATAAAGAATAAAAATAGACTTGAATTAGGATCATCTTAATGAATACAAGCTCTTCAAAAACTATGCATGAATAGTTGTTAATAAAAAAAGTTTCTTGATCATAGGGTGTCAAGTAAACTCTAAATCCCTTGATTTATAGATATTCTAAAGGGAAGATGGGTGATAGGTGGTGTGAAGGGTAATGGGTTATATTTATGATAACCTCATGTGAATTAGTTTTCCCCTTCTATAGGTGGCCTAAGAATGGTAATAGACAAGTCCATGTCATATGGTAGATGTAGACTGATCAATGCAGGAAGTCTACATGTGAAAGCCAATTATATCTTCCAGCTTATTATGTTTCTTGAGATCGGATTGTGGATTTATATTTTGTTTTGATAGTGGGTATATTACTTTATTACTATATATGGGAAGCTAATCGATGAAAGAAGCTTCCAAGAAATTACTATACTTTTAGCAAAGTTAACTTAGCCATCCTTCAAGGGATTAGTCTAATATTACTAGATTTGTTTAATGATATTGATAGCTATCCTTCAAAGGAGTAGTCTACTTTATATTTTTAAATTTTTAGTTTGTTTTTGGGTAGGTATCCTTCAAGGAAATAGTCTACAATGCTTAAGATATTGACCCAAGTAGTATTTTGGTATTAAAATTGTTTCTAGATGCAAGGTTTTTAGACATGGACAAGTCTAATTAGGTTTAAAGGTTTAACTTATGAGGGAAAAAATTTAACACAATAAGGTCAATGATATGTGAAAGGGTGTGGTTTTGAGATAAAATGACCATGGGATTCCATCTTGTTAAAGAAAAAAAGTATACATTAGAACCATGTTATGAGTAGAGTTGTGGTACCCATATTTAGGATTAGGCTATGACTATGATGATTAATCACATGGTTCTAAATTGTAATCAATTAACCTCAAAAGGAGAGGAGAGAGATGGGTGAAGGTTAAAATATCATAATCAAGGAATGAGCTTAAGTTAGATAAAAAAGTGATTTTGATCCTTCCTTAACAAAAATCTAGATACAGAGGCAAATCATTGAGAGGATCAGGTTATGGTTTGCCTTTGAGAGAGGACAAATGATAGCATCCTAATCCATACTTATGGGTAATTATTTAGGTTCTAAGCCAATTGAAAGCAAACTTGCCTCATTTACTCTTTTCCATATTGATCACATGTTGGTTTTCTTTTATGATGAGGCCTCTGATATTGAATTCCCATTATTTGAGGTGCTTTTTATAAGCATGTTTGATGCATTCTTGATAGATACAGAGGTGGGTGAGGGATGATAAATGATGTTCATCAAGCAGCGCAAGTTGAGCTAAATGGTGCTGATGAAAGTCTTTCTCATAAATAAGCTCTTGCAAATATATGTGAAGAGATGAGATTTGTACTTCAAGAAGCAAGACTACCTCTACTCTGAAGACTAGAGAGAAAGGGGTAGTACCTATAGATATTTGAATGCTAGTGTGATTGGACCATAAACTAAATGGGATGTGCAAGTGCTAATCCTGACCTAAAGCACTGACAACTTTGGTTAGTATTTTTTTGAGTGTTTTTTTGGAGGCTTTTACTTGTCCATTTGCTTTTAGATAGTAAGGTGAATAAAATTTTAATTTTATGCCAAATACATCACATAAGCCTTCGACTTGCTTATTTTTGAAGGATTTACCATTATCAGTGATGATCTTATGAGGAATACCTAAACAATGGATGCTATGGTGTTTGATAAAGTCAACAATCTTTTTCACTTTGGTCAAGATAATAGGAATAACTTCCACCCATTTTGTGAAATATTTTAGTGGCTCTGATGATGGAGCTATGCCATGATGAGGAATGGGGGTTAATTTCCAGAATGAGATCAAGTCCCCATTGAGAGAAAGGCCAAAATTCCTTAGATATCTAGAGGTTATTAGCTAGCACATGATGTAAATTAGCATGTTGTTGACATTTAATGTAATATTTTACATAATCACAATAGTCTTGGTTGATGTGGGCTAATAGTAGCCAAGGTGAAGGATATGGTTAGTGACCACTAAGTCACTAAAGTATCCCCCACAAATCCCATCATGTGTTTACTTAATGGAATGAGAAACTTCATGGCTATGTAGGAAATGAATAATGGGACCATTAAAACCATGTTTATAAAGGATTCGACCTAGTATGGTTTAATAAGAGGTACTTTGAACAAAGGCTCTTCAAGCATTCTTAGAGAGGTTGGGAGAAATGTTGCCTAGGTTAAGGTAGCTGAAATTTTGGTTATAACAAATGTTTGATTCCTCCACATTAAAAATGGTAGGGAGTTTAGATTAGCTATAAGAGGGTGTGGTAAGACAATGAATGGTGACACATATTTTTGAATTAGAAGACTTTCAAGGGATTTGGGAAGCAAGGAAGGCCATCTTATCCATGAATTTATTGGTATATTGGGGAATAGATTAGACTAGGTAATGTTTGAATAATATTAAGAGATTGTTGACTAAAAGTTTATATTTTTTAAGACATCGTTATTACATTGATATGATCCATTGACATAGTTTACCACAAGCTGGGAATCACCAAAGACATGAATTGTCTTAATTCTCAAGGTTAGAGCAGTCTAGAGACCTATCACTAGGGCTTCATACTTAGCCATATTATTGGTGCATTCAAAGACACATTTGAAGGAGAGAGGAAGGGGTTGACCATCAAGAGGAATGAGAATAACTCTAGCACACCCTCCTTGTTGGCATTTTGAGCCATCAAAGAACATGGTCATTTGGTAGGTTATGCCATCTTATTGAAAAAGAGTTGCGATAGACTTATCTAGAAATGTAAGAGGAGGTGGTTGGTTATTTGGTAAAGGATATTTATCCAATTTGTTGGTAATGACCTTACCTTTAATCAACTTATAATAGAGGAATTCAACGTTGAATTTAGCTATGAACATGAGCCACTTAGCCATACACTAATTTTGGTATGGTTTAGAGTGCATGTACTTAAGTGGATTGGTATTAGTTATGACATAGGTTTTATGGTTAAGAAGATAGTGGCAGAGTTTGGTGATCATGAAGGTCAATGCTAAGTATAGTTTCTTAGTATGTGTATATTATGTCCCGTATTCTACAAGCATGTAGCTAATTTAGTATACATATTACTCTTTTTGTTTTATATCTCATTGATCCAACATTATCACTAGGGAATGATTGGTGGTAGAGATATATAGGTAAAAGGGGTGGTTATCCTTAGGAGGGGTGAGGGTAGGTGGTGACAAAAGGTACTATTTGAGTGAGTCAAAGGACTTTTGACAATTGTTATTCCATTTGAAAGAGACATCCTTATTTAGAAGGTGATGGAAAGGTTTGCACCAATTTAAAACCTAGAAAATTAAATGATGAATGGATTGAAGTTGTTCCTATAGGCTACGGAGCTACTTAAGGTTGGTTAGAGGAGGCATGTCCAAAATTAATCTAACTTTAGTAGGGTCTACTTTAATTCCTTGAAGATATATGATAAAACCAAGAAGCTTTCTTGAAAGGACCCAAAAAAGGGATTTCTTGAGATTAATGTGAACATGATAACGAGTGAGGTGTTCAAATATGATCATAATATTACTCAAGTGATCTTTTCAAAGTTTGTATTTTTTGAGAAGGTCATCCACATAGTATTCTACAATATTATGGATGATATCATAGAAGATATAAGTCATGACACATTGGTATGTTGCACCAACATTCTTTAACCTAAAAGGCATGACTTTATAGTAAAAATTACCCTAAGGGGTGGTAAAGCTAGTTTTATTATAATCTTCAAGAGCAATCAAGATATGATTAAAACCTAAAAACTTGTCCATGAGAGATAACATCTCATGTTTGGATTTAAGATCAACAAGCTGGTTAATGCTAGGTAGAGGAAAGTCATCCTTAGGGTAGGTGAGGTTAAGGTCACAAAAGTCCACAAAAATGTGTATATCCCCAATGACTTTGGTGATAGGTATGATATCTGGGACTAATTAGGGGTAGTCAATAGGTTGAATGAAACTTATAGATATAAAATACTACATCTCTTCTTTAATGAGAAGGGATATGTGAGGATGCATCCATCAAGGTTTCTATTTAACAGGCTTGGCATCATGATGAGTGACTATATTATCAGTAGCAATGGTGTGGTGAATCTTTATAATATCACTATAAGACCAAGCTAATGCTATGCTATGGTCTTGGAGATCCTCAATATTTAGTGATTGGCCCAATTTGACAATGTAGGGGTTATCTAGAGTACCCAAGTTGATATACATGGTAGATTCATCTGACATGGTTGAGGCTTTAGGAGGAAGGGATTTTTGGATATAATAATCCCCCACATTGACATAGGTAAGAATGGAATCATCATTTTGATGTTGGATGGTGTTAAGGGTAGGATAATCCTTCTCTACCATTTCAAGGTGTACGAGTGGAAAGACTTTGGTTTAACCACCCTTTTAGTAGATGAGAGGACCCAAACTAATGGTATTAAATGGAAAAAAAAGTTAGTGGGGATGATATCAAGACCTTTATGTGGAGAAAGATGTTGGGTTGTTGAGGATGGGATATATTCCTTTATGGTGGCAATGGTTTTGGGTGAATAGATGGGTTCTTTATGTAGTTCATACCCAAGGCAAAATGACTCATGAGGTTGCAATGTTTTGATATGGGGTAACTCATGAGGCCCTTATTCATAGTGAGCAAGGCTAAATTCTTTCCAAGAACATCTATGAAGATACAACTTAGCAAACTCTAGTTTTTTGAGACAGGAAAAGTTAGAGGTAAATGCTTGTATAGATGAAGTAGTGGTAGGGGCTAAAAGTGTCTAATCAAGTTACCCATAAATGAAATTTATTTGATGGTTACAGAGCTTCAAGGGGATGATGGTTCCAATGTTTGGGTCATAAGAAGGGTCATGTCTAAGATTCCCATATTCTTAGGGAGTAGAGAAGGCATCCAAGGCTAAAATTTCATATTCCCCAAGGGAAAGATGTTAGAATGTCATTGTCATGGGGTTCTCTACAAGAATATGGAAAGAATGGATAGATGATCAAATATAATCGTCATCAAGATTTGGTGTGGAAGTGTCACAAGTTTTAGTTGGAGGGGTTATGTCATTAGAAGATGATTATGATGTGGATGCAGGAGGAATAAGGATGTCATTAGGCTAATAAGTCATATTTCAAGATATGAAAGGACTAGGGTTAGCCTAGATAGTCATAACTTGCCCTTCATGCTCAAATTTGACACATCAATGTAAGGTGGAAGGGGCACAACTCATGGCATGAATCCAACAGTGTCTTATTAAAAAAATGTATTGGAATTCTCCTTCTATGACATAAAAAAATTTATGAATGGTAAGGGGAACTACATAGATATGGAGGATAAGTATGCCCAAGGCAATAGCCATGGTATGATTAAAAGAATGAAGAACTATTGTGATTTTAGAAATGATGTTCTTGGGTAAGTACAATTGGTCATAAGCATGGGATGAGATAATATTGATGTTGGCTCCTCCATCAATCATCACACTTTTTATGCAAGTTTGATTAATGTATACCATAATGAAGAGGGGGGATTGAGATCCTCCAAATGAATCGAAGGTATTTATAAATTTTTGAAGATGACAAGGTTGGAAGTTTGAAGTCCACCATTAAAGGTAGATAGATGTTGAGGGTCATTGGGTTGGACCTTAATGGATTGTAAGGATTCTATGAGTGCTTGGTAGTGATGGGGAGAGGTAGAGACTAACTCATATAAGCTCATTTTTACTAGAGTTTGGTGAAGCTACTTAAGGATATATTTATAGAAGGATATTTCATATGGGTTAAGGTATAAAGGGTTATATGGGGAGACACATAAGATAGACACCTTGGGTTTGTTTGAAGATAGAGATTGTTAGGTATTGTTTTCTTTGGAGTTTAGGGAGGGGTAAGTCTAAGGAATGGATGCCTTAACCTTCTCTTTATCCTTATGTTGGGAATGATATTAGGTAACCATGTGAATAACATGGATAAGGGGGTTTTATGGATTAGGTGGTTGCTTTGGTTCCTCCTCTTTACTCTTGGGTGAGAATGAAGATTGGATGGGTTGAGTTGGTGGTTGGATTGGCAATGGGGATAAAGGAGATTTTTTTGATAATAGATTATCATCTTTATACAAGGTATGAATAAGTTTTTAGAGAGATTTACCATTTTTGGTGTCATTTCTTGGTGCCCTATGGTATGCACATATCAAGTTACTGTTTAACCAATAGGGTTTGGTACATGAAGGTTCAAAAGGGTTTGATGGGTGGTAAAATCAAGGAAGAAGTTTAAAATAACCACTAGAGATTGGTTAAGTAAGACTCATCTAAAGGTGGTAAAGGTTTAATGGTCTCTATTTTAAGTATTGAAGTAGAAGGTTGTGTGGACATAGCTTTGGTGGTAGGTGTCTTGGGTAAAGTGTTACACTTGGTTACTTGTTTTGGTTTAGGCAAGATGGGTAATGATCTAGAGGCAAAGGAGGGCAAGTTAGGTAACATAGGAATTGTCAGGGTAATGAGGAAAGGTGTTTTAGAAAGCAAGTATGAAAGTGTGACCAATAAAGGTGGTGGGGTTTTATTGAAAATGATAGACTTTATGTTCAAGGTAGAGGGATGAGGGCCCAAAATGGAGGGTAAGGTTGAGGGAGGTAAAATTCAAGGTTTTGAGCCTTTTGGTGGTTTTACTTATTTGGTTGTTTTAGTTGTTGGTTTTGGAGGGGATTCGGTCACTTTAGTTATCTTGGTGGGTTTAGGTGTTTAAGGGTTGATTAATTTTCAAGAGGTTTTGGTTGGTTGGGTGGAGGTTTCATTTAGTTTAGAAGGGCTAGGTTGGTCTACTAAAGAAGGGGTTAGAAGTTATAGTTTGGTTTCCTTACCTTTGTCTTGACCTCTGACAGAAGGTTTAAGAATTAGAGGTTGGGTGGATGAAGTCATCTTCTCTTTTGAGATAACTTCCAAAGAGGGGGTGGATGGTTATGTGATAGGGGAGGTAGATGTGGTATCCTCCAATGGAGGTGTGGGTATGGTGGATTCCTTTATTTCAGTGTTTAAAAGAATAGAAGGTAGTTTTTTAATTCCATTAGGGGAATCAGGAAAGAGGTGGTTAAGGTAATATTTTTTTCAATAATGGGTTCATCAATAACCACATTAATAGTATTTGCCTCATGAGATGGTTGTAGTTTATTTTCATGGTAAGGTGTTGAAGGAACATGATTAGAAAAAGGCTTGTAGAATATATAGAGGACCTGGTTCTATGGTGCATTGGGATTGTCCAATGTATGATCCCTATTTTCAATGAGGGATTAGACAAGGTTATTTAAAGTGTTGCACCTATTGATGTCATGTCTTATGAATCAATGAAAGGTGTAATGGTCATTCTCATTATACCAACCTAGTAAGGGTGAGAAGCATCAAACTATTGGTGTGGTTTAATTGGTAGAAGTTGGATTATATTGGATTTTAGTAAATTTTCCAAAATAAAAGGATAGGTTTCCCCAATTGGTGTTAATTACTTATGATTATTCCATGTTTGGTTCCTTTGGTTCAATTTGAATAATTAGAGGAGTTGGAGGTTTAGTTCCTTGGGTTCTATTAGTTGGTAGATGGCGGTGGTATGGCTTTTAGGATAATGGCATTGGTGGTTGATTTGTTTTTAGTTTTAGGGAAAGAGGTGGTTAAGGTAATGTTTTATTCAACAATGGGTTCATTAATAACCACATTAATAGTATTTTCTTCATGAGATGGGTCTAATTTATTTTCATGGTAAGATGTAAAAGGAACACGATTAGATAAAGGCTTGTAGAATATATTGAGGGCCTAGCTCCATGGTGCATTGGGATTGTCCAATGTATGCTCCCCCTTTTTATTGAGGGATTGGATAAGGTATTTGAATGTTTTGCACCTATTGATGTCATGTCCTATGACTGGGTGAAAGGTGTAATGGTCATTCTCATTATACCAACCTAGTATGGGAGAGAAGCATCAAACTATTGGTGTGGTTTAATTGGTAGAAGTTGAATGATGTTGGATTTTAGTAACTTTTCCAAAATAGAAGGATATGTTTCCCTAATTGGTGTTAATTACTTATGATTATTCCATGTTTGGTTTCTTTGCTTTTGATTTTAATAATTAGAGGTGGATGCTTGTTTCCTTGTGTTTTATTAGTTGGTAGATGAAGGTGGTATGGCTTTGAGGATAATGCCATTGATGGTTACTTTGTTTTTAGTTTTGGGATTGGTTTGGTTGTCTAATTTGGAAGAAAATGGCTCATTAGGTTTGTAATTTGGGTTCTTGTTCTTCAACATTAACCTTCCTTCATTAATGGCTATGTTCTCTAGTTTTTAAGCCATGGTAAAAGCTTAGTTAAAGTTATAAAAGATTTAGACATGCAACGTAGATGAAATAAGTTTTGCACATGCCTAAGTGAAGATCTATATAAGCTCAAGTTGAGGCAATGCAAAGGAAAGTTGGTTGATTAGGCTCACCCAATGAGCCATAAAATTGATAATAGATTAATCTTCAAATTGCCAAACGGAGTAGAGGTTGGTAATAGAAACTTTTTTTGATATATTGATAAAAAATGATCCAAAAAGTTTTGAGATAATTGGGTGAAAGAGAGGATGTAATTTTTGAGTATGGTACTATACTAATCTAATGTTGGTCTTGATAATGACATAGGAAAGGTAGGGAGGATAAGAGTGCATCATGGGAAATAAAGTAGCATAAATGCCTAAATGATCTTAAATGTTATTAAGGGTCTTATTTACTATTAAACTTGGTCAGTTTTGGAATTTTCCATTGGGATAGATAAGGTCTAATGTGGACCAAAGGGTGAATAGGCTCATTATAAATTTGATCATAATAAAGGAGATTATGGGATCTAGAGATGGATGACTCAAGGGAAGTCATATTATCTATGATCAACTTCATGAAATCTATTTGAGGTTGTTGGGATGCATAGTATATGACATATTCTATTGAGTTTGGACAATGTGTGAATAATTTGTAGATGGTTGAGATGACTCCATTTAGTGGTATGTGATCCTTGGAGGTTAGTTAGAAGATATATATTTCTATGTGGATGTTATTGGTTGGGTAGAGGTGGGTGGTTGGATAGAAGGCATATACCCATGTGGGTTATGAAGATATCTAAAGGTTATATCTTGGGTCAGAGTGGTTGTTGGGTTAGTGGCCAATATAAGGGTCATAACTCTTGTGCTAATTAGTTGTAACATGGAGGTTATAGACACCACAAGGCTTGGAACTAGAGTAGTGTTCTATGGATTGGAGGTAACTAGAGGAAGATGGGTAGCACTAGAGGTAGGCATTTTTATTATGGGGGAGTGATTAGTAAGAGGTATAAGGGTAGTGGTAGTTTGGGTTAGTGGGTTAGTAAGGGAGTTATTGGTCGATGATAACATTTGGGTAATTATAGGTTGAGTAGTTTTCATGGTAGTGGATGTATTACCCACGAGGTGGAGAGGCATGTCATAAGTCAGATCTATAGGTGGGGTCAAAATTGGAATTTGGTAAGATGTGATTCTTAGGTAGTGTTGTAAGGCTACATGATTATTGTTTAAGAAAGTTGAAAAAATTAGATCTCCTATGACTACTCGAGTAGGACATCCAAAAGAGTGAGGGGAGTCTATGGGTTTGGAAATGTGTTCCATGGATAAAGAAGTAGAAATTAGTGATATTTGATTTGGTGGTGAGTTTCGTTCCTTGAGGTCTTTTTGTTATTAGCGAGTGTGAACCATACAAGAAAATAAGAAAAGGATGATATGTTCTCACACCTTAAATAAAAATAAATAAAAAAAGACTCAAGGAAAAAAAATCATTCACTAAGAGTGCATTAGATCCTAGGATTGTTTTTAATCTCTATTTTGGCTTATGCCTTAGAAAAGTGTGAAGAGGAAATTGGCTTGAATAAGTCCTAAACAAGGTAGTCTATGTTTGGTTTTGTGTTATGTTTTGGCACCCAATAGAATTTTGTATTAGTATAAGTACATAGCCTAGTATATAAGGCTTGTTCCCCTAAAATTAGAATCTCATAGCTAGTGCAGGTGCCTAGTCAATATATACCAATTTCTAGAGTTTATACTCATCTAGAGAACTGAGTTGGTTATCCCCTCCGTGATCAAATGCAAGTAAGATAACCAAAAAAGGGTAAGATGATCTTCTCCATGATGAAATAATAGTCAGGCCTTGTCTCAAGTGTGTTTTGATGTTTTTTTGTGAAAGTGGTTTGGTTTGCGTAACATTTATGAACTATGATTAATTCATAATGATTCTCATTAAACTAGGTGAGCTAAAATAAAGCAAGCAGTCCATAGATGCACTTAATTTTAATAATTTTTTTTTAAATTTGAATGAAGATAAGAGTAACTCAAATTCACCTAAATGAAACATGAAAATTAAATCCTAATCCTAGAATTAATTCTCTTTTCTTTCTTTTTAGAAATTTAATAGAATTTAATTTTTCCTAAAAATGTAACTAAAACTCCTTTTCCCCTTTTTTTATAAAAGAAGAAGCTTAATTTTTTAATAATTTAACTAAAAAAAATTCACTAATGCAATTATAAATGTCATAAAACATATAATAATACAATAAAACTCAAGGGTCCCATCGGGCATGCCAAAATGTTTTTGTCTAATTTTTGCTTTTTCTTAATTGTGAAAAGAAGAAACTAGTTAAGATTGGTGTGTAGAAGAATAACAATTGAATGTGTGCATGCTGAATATAGAATTTGTGATAACTTATATTTATCTAGGGAATAATTACTTGTAATAATAAATCACTACCATAAAACTTGTTGGTTAGACAATTAGTTGGGTGGATTTCCTAGTGTGAGTTAGATCCTAGAAGTGAAAGCTTTCTAGGAGGCTATCAATCCAGTTGCTTTTAACACTTAAGTTTGTGAATAGATAGGAAAGATAATTGAATTTAAAATATAAAATAAATGAAATTAAAAATAATTAAATAATGACAAATAACTAAATTAAGACAAGAAATTTAATTGCTTTTAAAATGACTAAATAAAGTAACTAATGCTAAAAATTAGTCAAAGTAAGGTTATGGTTTTTGTTTGGAAATTTAAAAAGGGATTAAATAAAGGTGGTTTTTATGTTTGATAAATGGTTAAGTTAATAAAAATTTAAAGGTTCAAATGGGATAAATGGTTGAATGGTTGATGAGGTAAGAAGGTAAGTAGTTAAGATGGCGAAAGGGGAAGAGGATAAGGAGGGTAAAAGTGGCAAAGGTGTAAATGGATAAAATATGGTAAGGGAGAAAATGGATTGAGATAAATAAATGGAAAAGGGAAGAAATGGATAAGTGGGGATGAAGATTTTAAAAATCCAATGGGATGATAAAATGAAATTTAAGAAACAAAATCAAATGTTACCTTCCAAGCTTGAAGAAGAATGTTGTTGTTGATGATGTTGTTAAAGATGTATTGAGGCAATTTCAATGGATATTCATTTCTTTGAATTATTTTCATAAAATATTTGTATGACCTCCAAAATGATGACATCTTTCAAATATCTGCAATAAAATGTTAATAACCAAAGACTAACCTCTAACTTAACTTTGGGTGAAGGAGAGGGGGTGGGGGGGGGGGGGTATTTATAGCATTTGTTGTTAAAATCCATGACAAAAGATGGAATAGTACAATAATTTCACCATTTACCATGTGGTTCATTAATGAGTCAAAGATGAGGTTGGTGGGGATTCCCATTTGGGTTGGTGAGTCTCCCACATTGCACATGGGTCCAATTTTGAATGGGAATCATGCACATGGGTCTAAATGAGGCTAGATACTTTACCACACTTTATTTTCTTCATCTAAACACTTAAAGAGATTTAACACACAATGTATCACCATTTTACATGTGTTGCATGAATGAGTTAAAGATGAGGTTGGTAGGGATTCCCATTTGGGTTGGTGAGTCTCCCATTTGGGTTAAAAAGTTAAAATTGGGTGCCCTTTATCTTTTCCAAAGCACTAAAAAGGTAGGTATATAATTTTAAATTCCACTTCCATGTGTGAAGGCAAAATAAATGTTTAATTATGTCCCCTTAAGTGTAAATTTTCCTTGTTTCATAGGGGGCCCTTGTGATGCTTAGATGAGGTCATTCAACACCTTGGGAAAGGTTTCCTAGTGGGGTATGATGTCCCACATTAAACCACCTCAATTATAGTCCATGTCACTTTCCATGTCACCTTCTATGTCACTTTCCATGTCACTTTCCATTTGACTTACCATGTCACATGCCATGTCATAATGAATAGTGATAGTGGGTCCCATATTGAATAGTGAAAGTGAATAGTACTTTTGAGTAGTACTTTCAAATAGTATTTTTGAATAGGAGAATAGTGATTTACTTAGGTTAAGAATGTTTGGTTGAGGTTTAATAAGTTTTATTGTGTCTTTATGGGGTCCTAAGGCATTTAGTCATCAAAAACTGTAAGTGTGCGATTTTTTAATGTCTACAAACTTAACATTTACATTTTCATTCACTTAAATTCATAAATAAATATATTTAATATCTTTAGTGATTAATTTTATGAGAGTGGTTTCTTATATGATTATTCTTGATGGATATTATATTCTAGATATTTTTGGTTTATCATTAGGTGTGAACATAGATTCTAAGCTTACGAAACCAACAAGCAATTTGTTAGTACTTAGCTGCAAATAATCTCCATAATTAGGTACATAGTCATCATGATCAAAGTGATTGACTTTAATAAATGAATTTATATGTTCATCACAATTAAACATATGATAAATATCATTTAAATCAAGAATCTTATGATGGAAATTTTCAGCTAAATGAAAATCAATAGTGTTCTCAATTTCACTCAAAGTTGGATTACAAGTATAAAATACAATATTATTTGCTCTTACATTTAATTCCCTAAGAATATGCATGATATTGAAAGATTCAAAATTCTTAGATAATGACCAAAATTTTTGTGTATAACTATGCAAATGATTTTTATTGGTCTTATAAATCTTGTGAACTTGTCTTATTACTAGCTTTGAATCTCCAAATACTTATAAATGTTTAACATTAAACTCTATGGCTATTTATAATTGTAAACATAATGCTTCAAATTATATTTTATTTCTAGTGTTTTCAAAAGATAATTTAAAATAATAACATAAGATTTTACCAATAGGAGATAGGAGACAAATTTCAGCACCACTACCTTGTTGAGAGCAAGCCCCATCTATGTAAAGAGACCATAAAATATTTATTTTAAATATTTTTTCATGCTGATTTTCTAGTTCATCTACTTTCAACAATTCATAACTTCCAATACCAATTTCAATGTAAGAAATGTTAGATGAACAAGGTGATTGAATTAGGGTACTAAAAAAACTTCTTTCTTAATACATGTAATCTCATTATTAATAGGAACCTAAGTTATATCTTTTATAATGAAATCCCTAGGGGCTTTAGACCAATCCCTTCCTAAAAAAATTGCATAATTACTAGGAATATCTAAGACTTGAAAATTAGTCATACATCTAATACGTTCATCTTGCATAATTTTAATAACTATGTCATGAAACTTACCAAAACTCTTAGTTTGTCTAGCATCAAAAATAGTAATTTTCCTATTGTTTTCTTCATAAGATATATCCAATTTATCTAAAATACATTTAGTCATGATATTTATTGAACCACTTGTGTCTAAAATGCAATTATAAATTATTTTATTCTCAATCTTGACTATGACATAGAAAGGTGGTATATAATCAGTAGGGGAATCCAAATGTTGGGCATAAATATGTTCAAAAATATATCCCCCTTAGATACTTACATTATCTCTTAGATTTTTTACTACTTCATTACTCTTATATAACTATCTTGGAGGACTAGTAGCCTACAATAGAGAAAATCTAGCTTTAATTGTTGACAAGTCATCAATTATGTTATATGTTTTAGCATTAGGTTGCCTAAAATTATTTAATTTATAATGCTGATTATGATTGTTACTATATCCAGTTGTAAAAGGATTGCTTTGAGTAGCATTATCATTAGAATTATTAACATTATTCTGAGCTAATTTTTCTTTATCATTCAAAAAGGGTCTATCACTTATTTTATTATTTTATGGAGGATTATAATCTTTATTCCTAGTATTTGTAGCATAAACATTCTTATTTTTTGAAGGATCATCCATAGTATTTATGTTATAAACTAAGTCTTCAGTTATTTCATCTTTTCCTTGAAGAACATATTTTTTTAATTTAGTAATAACTTAACACATTTTAGGATTGTGATCAAGTTCACACACATTTTAAGAGTAAGCAATAACATCATCTTTCGTGACTTTATACGAAGAAGAAAGTTTATCATCTAGCTACCTTTTAACAGTGACAAGTTTATTGCCTAAACATTATATATCTTTTAATATCTCCATTTTATCAGAATTTAAGTTTGTAGTAAACCTCTCTTTGGAACATATATGCTTATCTTTATTTTCGTATTCAATATAAAATCTTATGGCTTCATCATATTTAGTAATATATTTATATTCTAAAGCCATTTTTATTTCAAAATTAAAGCATTGCAAAGATAAAGTCTTGATAATTTTTTGGAAGGTCTAAGATCACCTAGGATCTTTTAATGCAGCTTAGTAAATATAAAAATGAAATGATACATGGTCTCATTAGGATCCAAATAAGTTTTTGAAATATCATTAAATAAATAAAAATCTTATTTAGACTTACCAAAAGATATCTCTAACTATTCTTCTACATGTTTCCAATTATCAACAACTTTAGTATGTAGACAAATAAATTATTGATAAGATTTTCCTTCTAATGTTTGGGCAAAGACTCTTAAACTAATCTTTTCAATAGTAATTCTAAGAGTAGCACAAACTAGTCTAAATAATTTTAAGTGATCTTCCTAAGATTCTATAGAAACATCAAAAACCTTTAGTATATTCAATCCCTTTAGAGAAGGTAACTTAACAAGATGATTTGTGATAATTATTGGATTAGTAAAAATCTATACTGTTATATCTATTTTATGCTTTTCCTAAGCTTATTCATCATCTTTTCCTTTAGTGAGATCTTCTTATTCTCTATTATTCTATAATCCATGAAGTAGATCCTCTAATCTCTATTTTAGTACTGGTGGTTCTCCCACTAGCTTATTTCTAGCTAATTGATTTCCCACCAGTTGATTCCTCACTAACTAATCTCCCATTGGAAACATAAATAGATTCTATCTGAAAAAAATGATTATCTTGAACCTTATTTCCTTTACCTAATTATAGATTTTTTAAAGTAGTTTTATCAAGCACAATAAAATCATCAAATAGAAATGAATAAAAAATAAAATGAGTTCTATACCTAAGATTAGTAGATAAAACTCTATGTCTATCTTCTTTAATTATCCTATTTGAGTTCAAAATATCACATTGAGTCTCTTGTGTAAGATTCAAATACCAATCAATTTTGAATGTAGTAGTCACTTCTTCTAGGTTTATGACTTTAACAACTTGATGAAGAACTTTAGGATGATTATACCATGTATAATGTGTTAGATTGAAATCAAAATCAATGTGATCATCTTTTAAATCTATTAAAGGTTAAATAATAGGTGTTTTTTTAACCTCAAATAACCATTAGCGAGAAGAAAACAAAACTTAAAATAATTTAAATTTTTGAATGATTTCCCCAACAGAGTCACCAAATTTGTTGATGATGAAAAATGTACCATCAATGAATC
The DNA here is from genome assembly GCA_037957365.1 of Torreya grandis. Taxonomy (NCBI): domain Eukaryota; kingdom Viridiplantae; phylum Streptophyta; class Pinopsida; order Cupressales; family Taxaceae; genus Torreya; species Torreya grandis. The sequence continues at coordinate 2,058,509 of JARHVA010003040.1, read as the reverse complement.
AACCCTTTCACTTATTGGAAAATTAAAATTGAAATCATACCAATCTAATCGTGGGTGTTTTAAAGGTTCATCTAAGATCCTAAACATGTGAAGGTTTTTTTTATTATAAATTCTGGGAAGTAATCAATAAGTTATCAAGACAACTTATTCCATTATAAAAATTAGAAATCCATTTATCAAATCATGAATCAAATAAGATAATAATTTGTAATCTATTCTATCTAACAAAGAAAACCTATGAATTAGATAGTCTCTTGAAGAATAGAAATTTGATTCTGTAATATATGTATTGAGATATCTTTGCTTCTTACTTACAATGTTCTCCAAGTTAACTCAATATAAAATAAAAAATGGAAGAGAAATATGAATGAAAAATAAAGAGATAAACATATAAAAAAAGATGAACAACCAACCTACTAAGAAAAGATATTAAGAAAGACAAACAAATAATCCTAGAGAAAATAAAAAGAAACTAGAATAAGATAACAAACTAAGAAAATGATCTAATTTAAATAAAACATAAAATAAATTTAAGAAATAACTAAGATAACACTTTTAAGAATAAAGTATCCTCTAAAGTAAATAATAAAAATTAATCTAGATGAATAATCAAACTAAAACCTAATCTAAAGTAAGCAAGATTAAAAAATCTAGTTAAGAAAATTATTCTAAACAAAGACAACTAAAGATAAATAAATATTGAAAGACAATATTTAATCTAACAGAAAACTAATTAAGAAACAAATATAAACTTAGAAAAAAAAAGGAAATTAATCTAAGGATTAAAAAAAGCCTAAAATCCATTTAGACAAAATAGAATAAAATACTTAAGCTGTAAAATAGATATCAATTGACTAACTTTAGAAGATATAAAGATTATTAAACTAATAGTAGACTAAAAGATATTGATCTAAATATTTAAAGATATCAACCTATAACAAACCAAAGGAAATAATAACTTAATAAAAATCTATAAGTATCTAAAATAAGAAGAGAAAAAACCTAAACTAAACTAATTAAAAATAGAAAAAGATTATAACTATATCTAAGACAACCAAAATAGAAACAAAAACAATATTTAGAAGAAATCTAAAAGATCTATTTATATTAAAGTTAGATTGAAATAATAAAAAAATGTGTGAGTATCAAAATGATAGTTGTCTTAGTTGAAAGAGATAAGTTTATTGACAAAACTAACATCATTTCTCTATATAAGCTTGAACAACTTTGCAATCAAAATAGATTAGTGAAATGTAGTGGAATAGTGAAATGATCATCATTATTTAGGTTGAATATTTGGAATCTACACATAAAACTATAAAATAGAAATCATCAAAATATATAAAGCTTATAAAACTTCATATAATTAGTAATAGATGATAGATAAAACTAGATAGACCTGTGTTACATAAACGAGTACTCAACCATTAGATAAAGCACCATTAGATCTATTTGTAAAAGTTATACAATCTCAAAGGACTTACATATAATGAAGAGATAAATGATTAACTTCATAAAACAATTAAGTCTTGAATACCTATTGTGCTTCTACCTTCAAACGAGTCCTTGATCTCTTATTATACCTTCAACTTAGTAGTAAAATAAGTTATAACTAATTTTAGTTAATTATTAGTTAATGTTAACTAATTTACTTTTAAAAAATTTGATTAATTATAATGTAAAATTGGTTAAGGATATATTTAATTAAGACATAAAAATTCTTAATTTGATCAATAAATTTAAAAAATAAAAGACCTAGGGTACTTATCTTAATGGGTGGGGCTGCATGTTAGCTAATAATATAATAGAATACACATTGATCATAAGATAAATAAATCAAAATTTGATAAATTCTATTCATATTAAACCATAATACATATTAATTAACCTAAGCATATATAATTATGTTAGAATTCCAGTATTATTGTATCTACTAAAATACTAAAATTTATTAAAGTTTGAAAATCAAAGTCTGAAACTATAATATCATGTTCTACCATGAAAAAGGTTCAACACTTAAATAGAAATTATCCTTTCGATGACCAATATTAATCTAAGTCAAATAATACTTCAATCACATGTTTGTCTTAACCTTTAAGATAAAAATTATACTCCATTTTAGTATTAAAAAATGGTACCAACTTAGTTCCTAAGTTAGTCGTGTTGTCATCAACCTCTAGCTTATTATTTTTAGGAATCTAACTTCCCTTTGTGTTTCAACTTTAGTTGGACTAGTAGTCCTCTTTTAAGCCTTCTTATTTTAAGTAGTATGAGGCATAAAATCTATGGTTTTTCTTCTACCAGCATAACTATTACTTCCCAGACTCAATTTCTTAGACCTCAAAAGGGGTTCACTATGGTCACCAGATAGATTCAACATTCTACATTTTCCAGCAAGATCTACATGAGAAGGAGAAGGTGCATAAGAAGGAATGGCCATCTTCTTAAGATATTTATCATGTGTTGTTTCTACTTAAAGTTGTGTGGACTGATTAGTAGACAAAAGATCATCAATTGGTTCACGTTTAAATTTAGGGTGATAGATAGGTGAATGTTGAGGATCATGTTCTAGATGAAAAGATAAACTTCTTTGGAAATGCGCACAAGTTACAAACCTATGGCCATGGAAACCCATATAACCTATAAAACCCCTAATGTCTCAATTAATTAGAAGATTACTTAAAATATACAAAAACTTAGGATCATATGCAGCAAAATGAATTTACATTCGTTTCCCTCCATGAATTTTAGGTCCAAAATGCCCTACACAAAATCCACCCCTATGAAAACCTCTATTAGAATTTGATTGACTAACTCCTCTATTTGAATTTTTTCCCTATCATTTATCATCATTACTTCCTATTTGATAGTACGACCTAGACATAATGAATAATCTAAAAGATAACAAACAAATTTAATCTCAAGAAACAAGTATCCAAAGAGACAAAACTACAAATTGTAATAATTCAACAATTAAAACTAAAACTATATTATGACTGAGACATATCACACTATTTTTGAATCCAAATATATATTAATTCTCATAATTTAAATATAATATTTTGATATCAACTTCAAAATATCAAAGAATCTTAATCTCAATATCTATTTTCAATGAAAAGTTTAAAAATACAATATTGAATTAAAACTCTAAATAAAATCTCATGTCTTTCAAATCAGTTTTGTATCAAAAAAATTACACATACATTTATAAGGACTTATGTCATTATAATTTTTACCTATTTAAACTAATTTGTTTTGAATTTACTCATAATGATCCAACATTGGTAATCATATTTTATATACTGAAAGTGACATCAGGTAATAAACTTTATAGCAACACATTTAAACCAATAGTGAAAATGAAACATCCTTATTACTTTACTAATCATAATATTTTTATTAAATGAATTTATGAATTATGATCAATTCCCAATCCTTCAAAATATAAAACAATTGTAACTTGTTTATGTCAAAAACATCCATGAAAAATTCTCATATTTTCAAGAACAAGCCATTAGTCATTACTTTTTTAAAACCCAAAACAAAAATGAATACCATATGCTTAGGATGAAACCCTAACTTTTGCCATGTCAAAACATAGACAACTATATACTATAACTTATCATATTTATATGAACAAACTGACCTCTTCATGAAAATATATTTTGACAAATTTTACATGTAGTTTGCAAAAATAGACATATATGTAACAAAACCACATTCACTGACTTTCCTTAATATTTTATAATCCCATACCACGACTATTTCTAGACTCACTCAGATGTTTAAATATGAAATCACTTAAGCATTTATCATAAACATAAACCTTAGGTTTGACATCAGCTTCAAATAGAATATATCTATATATAGATCTTTCCAACCAAAAGGTATTTTCATACCAAGTTATCCAAAAACTAAAACAAGAAGATTTATGAATGATGGTAACTAATAAAACATTTGAAAACTTTAATATTTATACAAATCTATATATAATTGTGAGCAAATTCAATTCAAATCAATAGTACAATAAAAAAATCTACACACTTGAGAGTTACTGACGTGGATGCCATAAATGAGAACCCTAGAAACTCTAGGTTCCAACCATGACAAAATTTATCAAAATCCTTAAAATCTCACATGAAACCAGGCTAAGAATTTCTTAGTTTAATCAGTTTTGAAAATAAAGATAAATTTATCTTTTTATTAGAAAAAACATGTGACTTTTCATACTAAGATTAAAAAACATGCACCAATGTAATTAATGAATATTTTTTGAGGTATTTTTTTAAAGATTCATTCAAAAATATACAAAACCTATGCCTTTCACTTGAACATTCACCCAAAACTAGAAGCTATCATTTACGTATTCCTTAGAAAGGCATCACATTTTCCATGCATAGAAAAATAATCTCCATGAAACTTTAAAAACTAAAAACTGACTATATGTAGATAACCTTTGAGTCATAAACTTACAAGAAGAAAACTTTGTTTGCATGCCAACAACTAGAGAGTTATGCAAGCTATAAACAAATTTCCATAACTTTCCAAACAAATATTGCTTCTTTCTAATACTATTTAACTTGCATGTAGATGAAGTCACATACCCTTTTCACTATAATCCTCATCTTATATAGACAACCACACAAAGAATATCATGAGACTTTATTCACATACACACAATTTTGACTAAACTAATCTTTCATTAAAACTTAAACTCTCATGAATACCTTGAATATTTCCAAAAATTGATCAAAACTTGTAAAACATACCTGATGTAACTTTCCAAAATATCTTGAATGTCAACCTTCTAAGTTCTCCATAGGATTCCAAAGATCCAAATATTCACTCCCATTGAAGAGATTATTCAAAATCACCAAAGATCAAGAAAAGCCAAAACTTATATCTGCCAACCTTCCACAATAACTGACCATATGACATGCCTCAATTGATTGGTCTTCATTTACTAATTATATACTTAGAAACTCCACCAACTTGATTACCAAAAAATCCAAAGTTAATGATAACTATTCTTCTCACTAAATTTCATGATAAACATCAACAAATATCGATGGTTTAAGGTAATATTACCTTTCATTAACTCTCACACCACCATATCTTCAAACAATCTTGAAGCATCACAACCACACAATTAAAATTAAATGATAGTACTAGGTCTCTTACCTCAAAGTTCCAAGTGGTCTCTATCTCAATAGATATTCAATTTATCATCAATTAAAGGGTCTTTATATTTATATGCATTTGACAATGATTTCATAAATGTTAACCCCTAAGTACCATAGTTAAAGACCCTTGAAATAATAGTTTATTTTTAAAACCAAACACATATTTCACAAAGGGATTGAGTATAAAACTTAGTATTATGATTTTTAAAGTTATAAAGCAAACTATGTGATAAATAAAGTCCCTCTTACTCATTTTCAAGTGAAGTGAATATCTCAAAAGAAGTATATGCCATTTTCAAAGAAATTGAATGTTATTAACTTACCTCATCCACCAATTCTATTATTACACATAGATATTCAAGATACAAGGAATGGAATACATGCTTTGGGAACTATGATCACTAAATTTGACTATTTACTCAAATCCTAGAACAACTAAACTTAGTATGCCAATTAGGTTTCCATGAATTGAACAGAGGATTAGTTTCAAAATAAAAAAGAATAAGAATGCCAATTGTATAAATTAGGATATGAAAATCACTAAACTAACTAAAGCATATTGGTGTTTCAAATAACCATCATATCAAGTAGTGAATGAAATTGAGTCATTCATCAAATGTAGACTTTCAAAATAAATTTCAAATGTATGAATTTAAAATGAAATGTTTTGAAATATGTATCTCACCATTATTTATATGAACCATGAATAAAATAAACTAATTAAGATCAAAATAACATCATAAATCAACTAAAATGATTAAAAATTGGAACTCCATGTATCACCTAAAATTGTCAAAGCACACTGAATCTGAATATCAGAACAACTAATCATATCTATAACTATATATACATATTTTATTCATTAATCCACCATGACTTTTGATACCAATTAAAACATAAATAATATTTTACCAATCAATCATTATTATTTCACAATCAAAAATTCATCTTAAAATTGTATTAATCAATAGGGTCTGCAACACAGTTTTAAGTTTTATGATAGGGTCATCTCTATGGTAGCAAGTATAGATTTTGAAAAATTTACTGGGGGTGTAGAAAATAGGCATAACGTAACCAATTACTTATAATATTACATTTATTTATGATCTCATTTTGGTATTTAGGTTAACCTATAGAGTAACCATTGCTTAAGTATACTATAAACATGAGGTACTAATTAATAATTGGATAGGAAATATCAAAGTTTATGTAACAGAGCTGAACAAAGGGTACACAAAATTAATAATATATTTCACACACTATAATATATTTATATATTATAAAACTCCTTAGAACACCAATATAAATATGTAGGGTATGTGTATCCTATAATTAAGGATATTCATATCCCTACAAAATCTCATTAAACAACATCTAAATAATATAAAACTATAAATGTAATATTGTTAAGCTAACAATATTTACATTTAACTATCAAATATTAATAATGTGACAATATAAATTTATAAAATCCACCCCTTGTAGACATTATTAATTCTAAAATACACCACTTTAATGTGAACATGGAGAAAACGCCAATCTTGTATCTGCACATGTGGTCATGATTTGGTGATTTTGTTAGGACAATCACAAACCTTAATGATGGTTTTACATATGGCTTACCAAAAACCCAAAAAGGATGGTTTTCAAGTGGTTTACCAAAAAACAAAAAAATATGGTTTTTAAAGTGGCATAACACCAACTACATCATGATGTTCAATATTGTTATCAACTCTCTTCACTATCACTCATTCAAAGAAGATACAAAATAATTTTCATCTCACTTGTTACAAATGTGAACAAGAACACACCATATGTTCTTATTGACAGACAAATAAAATTTAACACATATTTAAAATAAAATGTGCCACCAAAGCATATGGGCCTCATCATTAGAGACTAATGAGAGGCACTGGAAACCTCCTTCCTCCATTGGCTATGACCTCTAACATGTGAATCTATTTACTCAGCTGATGAATTATTGAATATCAAATGCATTTTGTTTTAAAGGGATTAGAGTGCGCACCCCTCCCCCCCCCCGCCCACAATATTTACACATTTAACATTTGACTCAATATGTTGGGGTTACCCAAAAATACGTGTGTAAAGCAATTTTCATTTTTTTAATAATTTTTGACAATAACTCTTAACATTTGACTCTCTTTTGATAAAACTAACTCTTAACAATATAAAAAATAACTTATTTCAACATAACTAAAACTCACCATATTCTAAACTCATATTATTATTATACTAAACTAATCACATCTATGTATAATATTCTTGCATACACCGTATGACAAGACTTGAGGCTTATAAAAAAATGACTTGTTATAATCTAAATTAAAAATTTTTTACTTAAGGACCTAATTTAATATGTATACAAACCATAAATAAAAGAATAACTAATAACAAAATCCAATATTATATTTTAATAGCTAATCAATTCTACATTTAAAAACCTAAACATATTAAATAATAGAGTCTTTGATTAAAATCATAAACCTATAATCTAAAATATTATATTTAAATAAAATCATAGGCTTATGTTCTTCATAAAAACTTCAATGTGTATGGCTTGAATGGTGTAGAATGTAACTAATGTATTTAGAAATGGATATGGCATAAATCCATTAATTTTGATGATTCATATACTACCCTTGTAAGTGAAATTAGAGTACTTATGATCTTGTATTCTAGGAAAGATCTAAATTTTATCCAATCCATAAAGGTATTTATCAAAAATCATCAGTTCCTCTTCTCAAACACTTGAACAATCATGAAGTCTTCAATGAAAATATAGTATGGATTTAAAAAATTCTGAGTTCTATCAAAGCATGGTAATATATAATTGAAGCACGATGATAGAGACTATAAATGGAAAGTAAGCAATGCAAATTATAGGTTAATAACTATAAAAACCTTAATGTATGTTAAAAAAATCAAGTCAAGCTCTTAATAACTACAAAATACTACGATGAAACATAGATTTCCATTATTTAGAATAATAAGAAAATTTGGACTTCCCCTTTTAAAACTCACAAACTCATTTTGTACAAATGTCCAAAATAATGCCTTGCTTTGATACCACTAATAAGAAATATCTAATTTTATGTAGTAGAGTTTAATAAAGAGTACATAGAATTAATAATATATTTCACATACTATAATACATTTCTCTACTATAAAACTCCTTCAAACACCAATATAATTATATAGGATATGTGTATCCTATAATTTGGAATATTCATATTCCTATAAAATCTAACTAAACAACCTCTAATCAATATAAATCATAATATTGTTAAGCTAACAATATTTACATTTAACTATTAATATTAATAATGTGAACATATAAATTTCTAAAAAAATATGTTTTTATTGTAAGGTTGTGTAGGTTTACCTCTCAAATTGGCTCATCATTTACTCATATATTTTTCTTTATTTTATACATCAAGTTGTATCAAAGCATTAATATGGGCCATTGAGTGGGAAAAACTTTAATATTTGGAAATCACTTCTATCATGCATTATGTAACAAATTTATCTCTAATTTTTGTACTAGATTTGGAGGATTGTTTAATGACTTCTCAGTAAAAAAATTTAGGGTTTGGGGATTTATTTATTTCCAATTTAGAGTTTTTCATAAATTTACTCTATAATCCATATTTGGAAGAGTTTTTTCTATTTATTTATATTTTAGTAAATATTTAAATAATATATTGTGGGTCTATTATTTGTAGTTTTTTATTTAAGGCCAAAGTCATTACATAAACTCTTGGTTAAGGTTAGGTCAAAGGTGAATTTTAGGATTAAAATTATCAAGCCTTACTATGAGAGGACTGTAAACTAGGGGTTGAGGCAAAGTTGATAAAATTTTCAGTAAAATTTTTTACAAATAATATATGGAGTCATAATTTGGAGTTAATATATAATTTTTTCTAGTATTTTATGAGATGGACCACAAAGTGGGCTAACTTGAGTACAATGTATAAGGCATACAATCCAATGTGCAAGGTATATATTTTGAAATTAAGGGTGTATAGTGTACTTTTGAAAATATCATGATTACTTTAAATAATATTCATAAAAACCAAACACCTATCACTATTGTAAAACCCCACCAAGATGGGTCTTCTAGCCATCTCAATCCTAATTGAAGTACCTCATAGCTAAGGAATATGATTCCAAAAGTAGAAATGTGAAAGTTCAAGAGTAAATAACCAATCAATTAGATCAATGAAACCATTTTTTTTAATATACATCATATCACATGTGGACAAAAGTGGTCATAACATCCATATATCTATAACTAGAAGAAACCATTTGGTATTGATGGTTGTTGTGTTGAAAAAATGAATAAGGTTATCAATATCACTTACAATGATTTGATATACGAGTTTAAAATACACTATAGCAATAGTTTTAGTGATAACTACTTTATATAATTGTAAAATTTGAGAAAAACAAAGCTATTCAAGGATTATATTCATTGATTGAAGACCCTATCCTCATGTATGGATAACATTCCTAAAGAGTACTTGAATGACCTATTTCTTGGAGGTTTTAAGGACCACATTGAGCATGAGGTATTCATTTTTAATACCTATATTATCTCTAAATATATTTACATGAATCATATGATAGAGGTAAAAAAATATTCAATAAGCAATAGTCGTTAACCAACTTCAAAGATGAAACCAACCTAACACAATCATTTCCTCAGCCTACAAGATGACCCCTCAAAAAATTTAAGAGAAGCATGCAAAAGGGTTATGGTTTGGTTGTGATAACAAGTGGAAAAAAGGGCATAAATGTGTTGATAATAAGTTTTTATACATTTAAAGTTATAGTGAATATGAAAAGGATGATGTGGCCTAGTATTCCTAAACTACAATATCTATCATGCACTTTTAGGTATTGGCAATCCTCAAAACCTTAAGGTTGTGGGTTTCCTCAAAAAACATAATTTCATATTTTATATTGACTAATGGAGTACACATAACTTCATCAATAGTAATTTGGGTACTCCTTTGAACTATTTGATTTACCCATTTCCAAAATTTCAAGTCATGATTGTAGATGGTGGCATAATAAATTATTCCAAGAAATTCCATAATATTAAACTTGCTATGGGAGACTAAATGATATATTATTCTATGTTTTATTACAATGGGTGGGGAAAACATTATTTTTGGAGTCTAATAGGAATAATAGAAATTAATTTATAGGAACTATTCATGTGCTTTCATTCTAAAGGTAATACATTTGAACTACATGGATTATGAGAAAAATATCCATAATTGGTTAGTTTTCATCATATGTCAAATATTATTATAAAATGGGCCAAAGGATTTTTATCTAATTTTTTCCATTGAAATTTAACAAACAAAGGAGTCTACTCATCAAGATCTACTGATGATTATTGACAACCACCCAACTATTTTTGGTGCCATAAAAAATGAATAACACTAATAAGAGAATAAATCATGACATTCAACTAATTCTTGGGAGTCAACCAAAAAAATCAAACCATAGGTATATCCATATGCCTAAAAGAGTGAAATTGAAAATATGGTATTGGAGATGTTGAAGGTAGGTTCTTTTAGACATAGCCAATGTTAATATTCATCTCCAATGCTCATGGTACATAAGAAGGATGAAAATTTAAGGATGTACCTAGACTATAGAGAACTCAATAAGTACACAATCAAAGATAAGTGTCATATTCCAATAATTGATGATTTGTCAATTGAGTTATATAGCGTTGTTTATTTTTAAAAAGTAGATATTCATTCTAGGTAGTAGAAAATTAAGATTAGAGATGAGGATATCCATAAAATGGATATTAGAACTCATGAAAGCCATTGTGAGTTTTTGGTTGTTATTTTTAAGACCTTTTTCGATAAAATTTGTTTTGGTATTTTTTTATGACATTCTAATATATAATAAACTTGGGAAGAACCTTTGCAACATGTGAAATAGGGTCTACTAGTTATGTAACAACATTAACTTTATGTAAACCCTTAAAAATGTGATTTTGTAGTCTAAAAGATGGATTATTTACATAATATTATTTCATATGAAAGATTACAATTAGACCATAATAATATCAAATCTATGATGGAGTGGAATGTTCTAAAAACACTATAAAATATCTAATGGTTTTTTGGGCTAACAAATTACTATCACTGATTTATGAAAAATTATGGCACCGTAATAGCACCACTCATATATTTTTTTAGTATGGACTCATTTCATTAGACGAAATAAGTTAACTCAACCTTTTTGAATTTTAATGAGGCTATTTTCACCACTCGAATTTTGGATACCCCTAAATTTCCCAATAATTTTATTGTTGAATGTGATGCATCAAGATATGAAATGGGTGCAATACTCATGTAGGAAGGAAGACCTATTTATATTTAGAGTCATCCATTAAAGGATAAAAATGAGCTTAAACCAATATATAATAAATATATGTTATATATTCTTCATGCATTCAATTAATGGATACCTGATCTTATGGGTATACACTTTAAAGATAATACTAATCATGATAGTAGAAAATCTTTTATAGAACAACAATTTTCATCAGAAGAAAAATAAAAATGGGTGAATAATATGTTGGGATATGAATTTAAAATTGTATATAAGAAAGGAAAATATAATTTTGTAATAGATAGGAAGGATGAATGCAGTGGTTCATTATTATGTGCAATGACAATTTGGTAGGAACAGTGGTTGGAAGAGGAAACATCAAAATGGGAGAATGACAAGGACGCATAGGTTCTATTTATAATTTCTAGCATAGAGCTAGATCCTTTTAAAAATTGAGTGAAAATGGAAAACATTATGGTATAAATATTGATTATACTTATGTACTAATTTTAATTTCAAGCATAATATCCTTCAAGAGCTTCATCCATCTCCAATAGGGGAACTTCAAATTTTTGAAAACTTATCATAAAATCAATCATGATTTATTTTAGAAAGGACTCAAGGGGGGACATATAATTATTTTGGGAATGCATAGTGTGTCAATAAATCAAATATGAAATAAAAAAGACAACATGTCTTCTACAACATTTATCCATTCCTAGCCAAAGGTGGGATAAGGTTTCAATGGATTTCATTATAGGGTTGCCAATATCTAAAGGAAAAAATATCATCTTGGTATTTATGGATAGGATCACAAAATATTCTCATTTTCTCTCCTTGTCACATCTATTTGTAGCAATTATTGTATTTATTGATTTTTTGGATACAATTCAAAAGTTGCATGGTACTCCTAAGATCATTGTAAATGATCATGATCCCATCTTTACCAATAATTTTTAGATAGATTTATTCTCATGTTTGTGTAATTATTTGGTTCATATCTCTTCCTATCATCTTGAATATGATGGTTAAACTAAGGTGGTAAGCAAATTTTTATAATTTGGTTTATTATTTTAGGGGAAATTAGTGTTTAATTCTTAGATAATAAAAGGGTATGGGTAGGAGAAAATTAGTAAATAATATTCTAAATTAAATATAATGATTTGTGAAATTTAATTACAATTTGACCTTTTGTAAAAATAATAGTGAGAGAGAAAATTAAACTTATCTTATTATGTATTTATCTGAATGAGACATGCTATAGAAATTTGTGTGAAATCCTAGGACACTATCACAAATAGGATTATGAACTTCATTTCTTGATTAGATAGGAGCACTAAAACTAGACACCTTGGGCTCCAACACTATAGTCCTTCCCTAGTGCTATTGTCATAAGGATCTAGGTTTTTTTAGTTTTGTTTGCCTTGTTAGTTTGAGCCTATGTACCAAATTTGAGAGTATCACTATCAGCATAGCTTTTTATAGAGTTGAGTTTTTATGTATCTATATTTTATATACTTGAAAATAAACTTTTTCAAATAGGGAAAAGGGGTTAGTGTGTGTAAGATGCACGGGACATGATTCACACGCCATATATGGGCACGTTGCTTACATACCAATACTCCAAAGAGGGATCAATCCTTACGTAATTATCCCTTTAAGAGTGCTTAGTGAAATAGTGAATGAAAATACAAGAAATGGAAAAATTATGTGTGCTTGAGATGACTAGGGGCTAGTGCAAGTACTTGAATTAGATTAAAAGTGTATAGGTTGGTTGTATGCAAGTGATAAGGAATATTACTTGAGTGGTCTTTCTTGTATTATTTCTTAATTTAGTGATATTTGTCAAGCCTTTCCAAATGATCTTTGAATGTGATTTTATATGGATATATTGGTCCTGGGTTAGATGAAACTAAACTAGGATAACATAATGAATAGGAAAAATTAAGGGAAAATGGTAATCTAGGCTCAAATTATGATTGGATAGGAGTATTAAGAAAGGACACCCTAGGGTCCAACACTATATTCAAAATTTGGCACTATTATCCTAAGTAGATAGGACTTAGGGGATGGATTAGTCATGAAGAGAGGGTCCTGACTCAATTGGGATCAAGTTTGGAAGGCTATGGATGATTGGGAATCAATGAAAAAAAACGTAAGAGGGTTATGGGATAAATAAAGAGATACCTAAGGATTGGGTGTCACTAACCATGATCAAGTTGCTAATTTTTGCATTTTATATGAATATATTCCCCCCCTTTATTCTAGTGATGCAAAAAAGTGAAATACTAGGATAAATTAAAATAAAAAGTGTAGATGAAATTACCTAAAAAGGTGAATCCCATGAAGTTGTGTGATCTTGAGTAATGTTGAATAGTGTATATAGAGCATGTTGTGCAAGTGTGAATTTATGAAAGGAAAACAAAGAGTATATCAGTTTTTATTAAATGTAATATAAAACAAGAATGTACAAAACTAGGTAAGAGAGAGAGAGGAAGAGAAATGAATGAATACACCTCATTGGGTATGTAAACCAATATAAAATTTGTTGTGATGTTGCATAAGGCTGAGTAATATTGGATGTGATGGATGATGTTTTACCATAAGTTATATCATGAACATAACTAAGTGTTGAATTCCCCAAAAATTGGCTCAAGACTAGAAAGGCTAGCCCTTTGGCTCCATCATCACCTACTAAGTGAATCTATATGATCTTACATTTGTTAATTAATGTTTGGACTATGTGTCTAATTCCTCTAAATAGGTGGCTCAAGGATACAAAGGTTGGTCCTTTGGCTCCATCATTGCCCTATGAAGTGAAGCTATAAATTGATACCAGTATGAGAAAGTAAGTCATATAATATGGATTATAAATTGCATGAATGATTTATAAATATGAAAATGGGGTATGGATAGCCAAATGTTTACTAGAAAGTAGGCCAATGTTGGCCAACTAGGAAAAGATGGAGATTAAGCTTGTATGAAAGCCACTCCAAAACTAAAAATATGGCTTATGTGGAAGCCACTTATGAACTTAAGAACTTAGGAATGTGGAGGTTAGGATTTTATGAAATCCACTTTGAAATGATGCCAACCACCTGAAAATGGATTAAGGCACAGAATTGCTGAGAATGCTTGGGTAATGTAGAACTTAGAAAAAAAATAAAAAATTATTGTGCAATCTACCCCAAATCACTAGTGTCTAAAACATGGATTTTTATTTGGAAGTTATATCAGATATCATATCTAAAATTGGAAGTTAGAATTGGTCATGCCATGCATGATTCCCCCTATGTCTAGATTCTTTGAGAAAATGTGTTGAAAACTATTGATTCTAAATTGGTCTAATTATGTAAATTTGTAGTTGAAACTACCTTTTTTTTACATGCTTATAGAAAATATGGATTTTATATTATTTGGATAGGATCACCGAAATAGGACACCCTAGTGTTTGGTGCTATAATCTAGCCTTAGTGCTATAGTCTAACATCTACGCTATTGTCCTAGGTTAAAACTAATCACTATTCTAGATTCTTGACTATCTTCTTGGTTTATTTTGAGTGGTTTGATGATTAGTTGTTGTTCTAGTTATTCTAAAATTGGATTTTTTTAATGATAGGAGCTTTGATCTTTGTATAAAAACCTTTTTTTGTTTCCCCATCTTTTGAGGGTAGGAATAAGTACCTTGTAATGACTACCCTCAAAAGAAGAAGCCCTATAATTGTGTTAAGATGGAAATATACATGATATAGGAATGATAATTAGCAAGATATCTCAATATATAGCTTGGTTTTAATTGAGATATTGTTAGATCACTAGGGATATGCCTAGATAGATATAACAATGTAACAGCATGTGCAAAATAATAAAATGGAATTAAAATTAGAAATGTTAGTTGTTAGTTTGTTAGTTGTTAGTTGGAGGGATGGAGCCTGATATCCATCATGGCATCTAAGATAATAGGCAAATGCATGATATGGATCATGGCATTACAATAATCAAGAAACAATCAAGCAACAAACACACAAAGCAAGAATCAAGAACCATATAAGTGGCCACGTAAATAAGGAACATGGGAACATGTCACTCAAAATAGAAAGCAAGCATATGAGTCATGTTTAAATTCAACATACACATACAAGTGGAGCAAGTGAATTTGGCACAAGGATCAAAAGCACATAAAAGAGTACAATCAAATGACATTTCACAAATGTTGTATGGTACAGGCATGAACAAAAGTAAAGGACATTGGAAAATGTCCTAACACACATACAAAAGACAAGTAAGATTTGGAAATTCAATCATATCAAGTTATTCTAAGCAAGAATATAATCCATGTAAATACTAGAAAGATACAATCACATATAACTAATCAAATCAAGAGGGAAAGTATACAAGACGTGTTTAGTACAAGACTAGGTATATGCTAAGAAATACATAAGTGTTAGATACTGATGATATGTTGATAAATTAATCTATGTAAGTTAATATGTAATGTACATCAACATGATAAATTAGAGTGTAGAGTGTAGGAATGGTATAACCTAGATGGTGTAGTCATGTATAACATACCCCTAGTGGATATGTATATTGATGTTTATCTCAAATATAGAAGTAGGATGCCCCCTCAATGGGTAGAGTGAAGTAATGAAGTAGCTGGATGTCACTGTGCAAACTCAAATAATATCAATTAAATCATGGTAATGTAGATAAATTTACATATAATTTCATTAAATAACAATTTAAGTCCTAGCATAGTAGTAGGAATGTAAAGCATGGATGATGCATATAATCAAAATATTTTTGTTATTTTGATATATTTGAATTATTTTGGATTTTTTGAAATGTTATATTTTTTTTATATTTTGAAATATTTGAACTATGTATAATAAAGTAGAAGAGATTATGTATAATCAAGAGTAAGAAACTATGTATAGGTAATTATGGAAGGAAAAGTATGTACAATCATGTAAAAAAAGCAATATGTACATGATATAAAAGACTAGGATGGAGGGAGGAAGGGGTCTAAGGATGGATCCTACTAGGGATGGAAATGGAGGAAGGGGTCATAACCATCATCAAATGTCTCAAGATCACCATCATAATTGTCATCATATGCTACAAATATTGTATTCATAGTGTCATCATGTTGAAGGTGAATTGAAGGTTGTTCTGGTGGTGGAGATGTTGACTCTGCTCTGGGACATTTAGCCATGCTAGTAGATGAATTTAATAAAATTAGTGGATCTGGTTATAATAGTGGTGCTATAATATAAATAATACTTCGATCCTAT
The DNA here is from genome assembly GCA_037957365.1 of Torreya grandis. Classification (NCBI taxonomy): domain Eukaryota; kingdom Viridiplantae; phylum Streptophyta; class Pinopsida; order Cupressales; family Taxaceae; genus Torreya; species Torreya grandis. The sequence continues at coordinate 2,041,648 of JARHVA010003040.1, read as the reverse complement.
ATTTTATCCAATCTCTACTTTAAAGTTGTACATGACTTTGTATCATGGCCTATATTCCTATGAAAAGTACAAAATGGGTGACCATCCTGCTATGATAATTTGCTAATAAATTTATGTCATAATATAGGTAATTTTATCAATCCATGATAAAGTAATATTTTTAATGTAAACTATGGCTAATGATGTCTGATGCCTACCTAAATCTGAATAACTAGCTCTATATCCATAGAGGTAACCATGTGAACTATAAGTGACAAGTGATTTGTCTATGGTCATGACTATGAAGTATATCCTAAGAGTGTAGCATGAGATGATAAAAGTGATGTATGATGTGGAATGAGAGTTCTACAGTCACCTCAATAATCTCCTAAGACAACTGATGTAAATATCAGTCCACACAAATAGATATCTATGAGTGTGGGTGTGATATCATCATTAAAAAAAGCTTAAGAATTTATATCAACATCATGTAAATATGATAAATCAAAATTTACCATAAGGGGTAATTGTGATATAGGAGTATCATCATTTATAGTAGTAGAATATGGTATTAATACAAAATTATCTATAACTGATGGAGTAACTATGGAATGAACTAAAACAACTAATACTATTATCGGTGATTATGTATGTGTAATAGGTGTTAGAACTATGACTAATGGAGTATCTAGAATGGTTGAAGCTACTATGAATTGTAGAATATCTAGAGGTAAAGGGAAAACTATAAGTGGAGTATGATAAGTACTAGTCTCTCTAACCTCATATGTATGTATTTGATCAAGAGAATGCAATGAGGTAGTGGTTGTGTTGTGAAATAAGGTGTCCCATATGGTAAAATAGTTGAAGATGACTCTATATTTTAATAATATCTGAATGGATGGTTGTCTATTGGACATGTGTATAGATATCCTTCATGGATAAAATTAATACATTTATGGAGAGTAGAAGGAATGGCCCCATAGTATGTATCTAGGATCATCCAACTAAAAGATTATAGTGGAGAGGACCTGACATGACCTAGAACTATGTAGAGAGGGTCTTGGGTCATACCATGATATCCAAAGTAATGGTTCCTAATCTCTATCATGGTATATCATTTAACCCTTGAATGTTATTATATGATTTTTGCATTGATGCCATATCTATGCCCATATCTTGTAAGAATGTGATATGACATATATTATGTCTCGAACCACTATCAATAAGAACTCTCTTGATTGTGCTATTTTTGACTTGAAATTATATGCATATTGGTAGATTTTGATCAATAATTATCTAAGAATGCATGTAATCATTGTTAAAATAAATTACATCTTCTATAGTTTTTAAAATGTTGACCACTGATGCAAAATAAGAAGGTTTTGAATCAATGGGCATAGACATCAGAGTGAGCACCTGATAAAGAATCTCATTAAAGACATTATCTTTCTAAAGTAGTTATAACATGGATATATTAGCTAGATTATTTCTCAATTGATCAATAATATCATATGCCTTATGTAAGTCTGCTTGTGCTGGTGGGTTTGGCCTAAGACAAGAAGGAATATAAAGGTGATGAGGTTCCTAGCTAGGTGGAAGAGGCATGGCATCACATTTAGTAATAGCTCTAACTACATTATCTAATATTTGTATAAGAGTATTAGTGGCTATAAGAGGAGAGAGAATATAATCAATTGGTCAAGGTGGTAGAGGGACAAAGGGTATCAACTGGGATCTTTGATGATAGGTAGTAACTTGGGGAGGAGTGAAATGGACCATGCAACATGACTCAGCATGGGGTAGAGGCTCCAAGGGAGGTCATGCAAGAGATGTATTAAAATGTTTAAGAATAAATTTCTTAACATCATCTCGTATAATGAAAAATAAGCATGAAATGCAAAGAATGAAGCTTTATACTAACATATGATAGACTTCATCATTAATGTACATGATATGGCCCATTATGATTTACTTATTATTTGAAATAAATGTAAGAAAATTTTATACATAAGTGAGAATAATTTTTTAAATTTTATTATGGATGTAAGTTGATACCTCAAGAAGCAATTAGGTGCTCATATATGCAACTAGGGATTTGACAATAATATTTTTGCAAAATACTATGAATTTTTGAAATTGAAATTGAATTTCTAAGTTAAGTATGAAAGTAAAAATTCAGAAATTTATGGGAAAGTGTTTGATTTAAAGAGACCTAGTATATGAATCTAGGGTTTTGAAGGAATTATTTTTTTTAAATTACTATAAATTTTTGAAATTTCAAGTGATTTTTTTATTTTAATATGCAACTAAAAATTTAGAAAATTATTGGAAAATTACTGGTATCTAGTTGATGTAACTAAGGTTTGAAATAAAATTATTTTCAAAATTAATATTGAATTTGATAATTTGATTAATATTTTTGATTTAGATATGCAAGAAAAAAATCAAGAAATTATTGGATTAATATTGGAAAATTATTGGGACCTAGTGTATACAACTAGGGTTTGAGATAAAATTATTTTAAAATTTACTACTAAATTTCAAATTTTGGGATGAATTTATTCTTAAAATATTAAATAAAAAGTTCAAAAATTTATGGTAAAAATTTCCAAGGAGTTTACCCTAGGGTTTCTAGGGTTTTTATGCATAATTCAAAGTAAGTTAGGTTCACCAAATGGTTTATTATTTTTAGGGAAATTAGTGTTTAATTAATAAAAAATAAAAAGGTATAGGTAGGAAAAAATTAGTAAATAATATTAAAAATTAAAGCTACTAATATATTAAATTTAATTTGAATTTGACCTTCTCGAAAAATAATATTGAGAGAGAGAAAATTAAACTTACCTTATTCTACATTGATTTGATTGTGACAGGGTCTAGAAATTTGTGTGAAAACTTAGGAAACTATCACAAATAGGATCTTAAAATTTATTTCTTGATTAGATAAGAGCACTAAACTTTGACACCTTGGGATTTGACACTATAGTCTTAGTGTGATTTTATTGACCTAAGGATCTAAGCTTCCTACGCTATGTTTGTTTGGTCAGTGTGATCGTGTTTACCAAATTTTGGAGATTTGTTGTCAATAGAGATCTTTTTAGAGATGATTTTCTATGTATTTTTATTTTATTTTATTTATTGGAAAATTTTCAAAATATGGAAAAGGGGTTAGTGTGTGTAAGATGCACTAGACATGCTTCACACCCCATGTGTGGGCACGCTACCTACATACCAATAATTTGAGGAGGGATCAAGTGATATGTAGTTCTCCCTTTAAGAGTTCTTGGTGTAATAGTGAATGAAAATGCAAGAATTACAAAAGCTATGTGTGCTAAAAATGACTAAGGGCTAGTGTAAGGACTTGAATTGGGTTGAAAGTGTATAGGATGTTTGTATGCATAGAATAGGGAAGATCACTTGAGTGACCTTTCTTGTATTCTTTCTTACTTGAGTGATATTTTTGAATAATTTCAAAATGAGATTTTAATGATATTTTATATGGATCTATTGGTCATGGGTTAGATGAAACCAGACAAGGCTAACATAATGAATAAGAGGAATATGGAAAAAATGGTAATCTACGCTCAAATTGTGATTGGAAAGGAGCCCTATAATGTGGACACCCTAGGGTCTAGTGCTATAGTCCAAATTTGGTGCTATTTTATTGAGTACATGGGACATATAGGGATGGATTAGTCATGAATATAGGGTCTTGCTTTAGTTAGGATCAAGTTTGGAAAGCTACAAATGACTAGGAATTAGTGAAAATAAGTTTGAGAGAGTTATGAGAGAAAACAAGAGAGACCTAAGGATTAGGTGTCATTAAAAATTCTCAAGTATCCAATTTTTACATTTTGTATGAGTAAAGAATGGAATATTCATTTTTTTCATCTGGTAAACAAAAATTGTTGGTTCAGTAGTTGCCATTATCATAATGGTGGTATAAAACTTCCTTTCATATTTTTTCCAAAATGTTTCCATTTGAGTTGCTTTATGGTTATCATCTTTCATCCATTACTTCATCTTTGTAGATTTAGCTCAAGGTTTGAACTACTTAAAATCATACTCAACATCAATAGGAGGTACTAGCTAGTTTGAGAGATAATTTAGCCATGGTAAAAACTATAATGAAGCAACATGCAAATCAACACTAGAGTGAATGACATTTTTAAATAAATGGTTGGGTCTTTATGCACCTAAATACATACAATTATATGTATTTAAAGTGATATTAAAACTATAAAAAAAATTATCCCAAGTATTATGGTCCCTATAAGATCCTATAGAAAAATGGTAGTGTTGCTTACAAGCTAGCATTACCCCAGTCCACTCTTATATATCATTTATTTCATGTATCTTTCCTAAATACAGTAATTAGATAAATATTTTATGCCCATAATAGGTTACTACAATTATATTAATAAGTTTGAGTCATTATATAACATGAGGTTATACTTAAGATACACACTAAAAGGTTTTATATAAGATAAATTGAGTATTTGATCAAGTGGAAGAATATGAACCGTGAAGAGGCACCATGGGAGGATGAGTATTTCCTACAACATCCAAAGTTTTTCAAATTTGAGGGAAACATTATTTTGAAAGGGTGGGGAATGCTACACCCTTATCCTATAATATAATTTTGGATATGTGTAACTAAATTATGGCTCACATAATTGCTTATTATATTATATTTCTCTATGAGCTCATTTGGGTAGTTAGGTCATCCTATCGAGTAACCATGGCCTAAGTTTACTATAAATATGAGGTAGTAATTAATAATTGATTATTATATTATGAATTTTATTCTTATTGTAAGCTTTTAAATGTTTTTATCTTAAAGAGGCAAGTCATTTATTCATATATTATGCTTTATTCTATTCATATTTTGATTTATTGATCTTATTATACTTTATTAGTGAAATAAATTTATTTCATTGTGAATTTTTGTAACATGTGCCATCTAAACCACATAATATGCACTAAAATATTAACATTGAATATTATATGGTTTTCATATGGTGTTTGAGCCCAAATGTATTCCCCTCTTTAGATATGATGGATAAATATTGTAAATTACTTATGTAAAAGGACCCATTTATATGTATCATGTGTTATAGAGAAGATATAATCATGAGAAATATGTATACCAAAATGAAATTTTATGTCATCATAGAAAATTTTTATTGTGTATATGTATATGTGACATTATGTAAAATTCGGCGCATGACCTAGACACTAATCTACATGTATCATTGTATCATGGTATATAGAGGTATTCATATAATTAAGTATTGAATATTCATTACCAATTGTCTAGTTTGATAAGTTTCTGGAATTATTTGAATTTAAAATAAATTTAATTTATTCAATTTCCCCCAACAGGTAATAAAAATGAGCCAAGGAATTAGTTTAATTATGATTTCCTTGATTTTTATAAATATTTACATACACAATGTTAAATAGTTCATATGATATCTATTAATTTCCTTCAATCAATATGATTTATGCAAGAGTATGTATGATGAGTGTACCTTAGATATTGGCATGTAAAATATTTGTTTGTAATATAATGATGAATGACCATGAGAATATTTCTATGTATAATAATGACTCACATGTATTCCAACATAACTAACGAGAGGTGAAACTGACATATGAGTCTCAAGATATAGTGCATACTATTTTGTAATATATTAATAGTAAAATTGAGTTTTGTACCTTATAGCAAAAAACTCACTTAGCATAAATAGGTTTAATTTTTATTTTTAAAAATCAATTAAATGATATTTTCTATTGATTTTGATAATTTTGATAAAATATTGCTATGATGAGATGTAACCTTGACATGGTTTAAGATTTTAGAGAATTCATTACATACAAAGGAGCCTCTATCACTAGTATTTTACAAAAAAACTCATTTTTTGACTTGTTTATAGTATTTTTATTGTTTCTAAATCATCAATTTTTATGTATTTTAAATTTTATTAATAAGTTCACTTGATGTGTCTGGAACCTACTATAAATGTCTAGGATTTACCTATATTATGTGTTTTTCTAATGACAATATTTTCCACATGCATATAATCCTTGCCACACAAGTCTACATAGACAAAGAGTTTTATGTATTACATTTATGATGATTATAGTTGAGTTTATTTATTGGTTTATTTTAGATATAATTTTTTATTTTATGTATTTTTATGGGTACATGCATGTTATAGATTTTTACCATGATTTACACATGGATACATTATTTATTCAATATTTTAGTGATTATAAGAGTATATGATGGATAGAACTTAGTTAGGCTATGTTGGATGGCTTGGCACTATGTCATATGACATATATTTGATGAATTAATTAGATAAGAGGTGGAATGTCGATAATTACACATTTTTGGTTTTGAGAAGGGAGATGATAATTACCCTAGAGGATGTACAAACAATATTATATTTACTAGTGGTAGAATTGCATGAAGTTGTACATGGTGTAGAGGGTCAAATATTGAAAGGGTGTACACATAGTTATATGAAAATAAGGGATTGATGGGAATGGTTTATCCTAGATGATTCTACTATTCTATTATCTAGTATTTTTTTGGCAGATGTTCCATGTTTGTGGAAATATGTGTGTATAACATGCTTCATTTATATTAGTGGATGGAGGGTGTACCAATAGTTATTATTGAATGCATAATATCATTGAGGATGTATATCCATGGGATGATGTATTTTTGGGTTCACACCATGCTAGCAAACTTGTATAGAGATAGTTATCAATTTTCATGTGAGAACTATAGTGTAGGTCTTAGATCTTCTACCCTTTTACATCTTTAGGTCTATGAACACATATACATGACATACATAGTAGGTATGCCTCATAATAAGTGGGTGCATATGGATATGCATGCAAAAAAGTGGGTTGATAGATTGCACAATTATAAGTGGATCATAATAGATAATATGGTACTAAATTATTTGTTGACTCTAGATTCCATTATATGGAGGAAATATAGAGGATCATTTTGGGTGGCCAAAGATTTCATATAATTATAACAGAATAGATTGAGTTTTCAATTACCATAATATATTTATTGGGGTGTACAAAAACTTCTAGTATGAGTGTTTAATTAGGTCATTTTATATGATGTAGAGTCTACCCCACCACCATTTTCTTGGACACGTACCAATAGATCTAATCAACAAGTTAGAGAGAAAGGTCAACCAAGTGCTAAATATTTGGTACCAATTTCTAAAATGGAGATGGATCCTCAAATATATATATATATATATATATATATATATATATATATATATATATATATATATATATATATATATATATATATATATATATATATATATATATGAGGTTGGATCTACAATAGATTATATATAATGATGGGTATAATATCAATGGGCTTGTTATTTCCCATTTTCATAGAGGAATTTTATGTTGGTCCTAAAGCCTAACCTGATGTAGAGATGAGAAAAGACTGAGTAAATGGATAGGTATTTTGACATACTACTACCCCTACTAGGGATAGAGGTCTGTATACACATGAATTTTTAATGTTTAATATTATTCAATAGTTTTATTATCAGTCACTAACACTATAAAAATATCATGTGTTTTATAGGAGATGAGTATTTGAAAACTATTATTGACTCCCTTTTTCAAGTATTGAGGATGCACATTCCTAGTGATATGGTGATAAATTATGTTTTTAAGAGATGAAATTATATATTGAGAATTCATTTATCCTTTTTATCATGTTATATCTCCTAATAAATTTTATATCATTGTTGTGAGTGATAGAGATTAGTTGAGGGTGCATCCAAAAATCCAACAAATGCCCCCACCAATTGGTGGTGTATGCCTTGGTTATAGAATTTTTACATAATATGTATGGTTTCAAAGTGAGCATGTGAAGGTCATTACAAAGTTTTAATATATATTAGTTATTTACAAGGACCATGAGAGACACAGTCAGTCTTGACTATGATTTTGACATGATGATAGGGGCATCCTCATCTAGGGATTTCAGGCTCATGTATAAAGATGATAATAATGAGTAGAGGGATAAGGGTATAATTCACCCATTATTGAATGATTTATTATACATTGTAAACAATTTTTTTAACTTATATATTATATTTTTATTATTCTTTGTATATGTATATTATATGTACTTATGATAATTAATTATGTGTCATGTTATTTCATTGCATATGTATTTGGTTAGAATTAGATTTTTTATTTTTTAAATGATAGTATTATTTTGTTTAATAATACAACATTGAAGTGCAATGAATGAGTATGTGTAAAAATGACCAATGATTTCATCATAATTAGAAACATTGATTAGGATGGAATTATCTAACCAACCATTTGGATAAAATAATTATACATTATATTCATCTTTAAAAATAACTAAATCTTTATGATGTATTATTATACATTATATCAATCTTTATAAATAACTAAATATTTAGGATGTAAATTTGGTGTTAAAATATTAGGAACACTTTCACTTATATATATTTTATTTTGTTTTCATAAATATTGTTGATATGATGTCTGTAATAGTACCTATATAATGATGATATATTGAGATTATTTCTTTTCTTGTTCTTACTTTGGACTTCTCTTTCCTTTATATATATATATATATATATATATATATATATATATGGCTTGGTATCCATGCCTATATACTATGATATTTATTTGTTCTCTTAATAGGATTCCTCATTTCATTTGTTTTATCTCTCTGCTATTTAAGAAAACTACCTTTGAAATAAAATTTTGATTCCATTTTTGCTTCAATTTTTTTAACCATGATTGTCCCAATATTTAATTTCATTTCTTGATATTAGGATTCACATATTGTAATTTATTTACTATACTAGGCCTAAGATTATTTGGTATGTTAACATGCTCTATTACATCCTCATAATTGGTCATATGTTGTAATTATTAATCAATGTATCCCAATTCCTTAAGAAACCCAATTATGCATGCATTGCATTGCCTTATCATATAAAACAATGCATTTTATATGTTCAAATTATACAATATAGTAAATTACTATTAGATATTTTATAAAAACATCCAAGTAATGTAAATCTTTTTAGATTCTTAAATAAAATATGTTATTATTCATACCTTCTATAAAAACTTGATTGACCATTAGTTCCTTTATAGTAATCTCATGGGATACATCAGCCTTACTAAAATGTGTGGTATAATAATATGGAGAGATATACCTTGGGGTAGTGTTTTCATATTTTCCAAATGTAATAACACCCTTACTCACAAGTTTTTCAATTTAATTATAATGCATAATAGTTTTTATCTATATGCCCTTTGATATGATTATAGTTAAAAAATGACCTTGCCCCCACTCATGTTAAATGATGTCTGGGGTGATGATGATTACAAAGTGTTATGATCAATTTCATATCAATGAGTGTTCATAAAAATCACTTTTTTATCCTTGAAACTATAAAGTTAGATTGGTTCATTCACATTTAAAGAAATAGGACTCATGCAAGTTGTTGTCTTATGATCTATTTTATTTGGAGATTATTTCTTATCCAATACCTTATTTGTAATTCTGTCTTGATTAAGTGATCTATTTTTATAAATTTCATTATGTGCAATTTATTTTTAATGACTTAATTTATATATGATAGCATGATCATGCTATTGATCATGTGTTAGTTTATTTTATATAGAAATAGATTCAAAGTAAAGAGATGGGAAATATTCAAAATTATGATAAATAAATATCTATTCAAGAGGATATTTGAGGCCTCTATATAAAATGTATTTCTTTTATAAATATGCTGGTTGATAGATCAATTGATGCATATAAGATTTGACTCACTATATGTAATCCTTAATAGATTTTGACTTCCCTTAGTGAAGATAAGGAGGATGTTCATATGTAATCTAAAGCCCCTTATTTTTGATGTATTTTACTTATAATGTATATTCTAACTAAATCATAAGTGAAAATATTCACTAAAAAGATGGTGGAACCAATCTAAATCTTTTCCAATTAAGCTCTTAGAGAGTGTTCTAAGTATAATCATAAAATCAATATTTTATTTTCCCATAGAATCCATGAATCTACTAAGATGTATAACATGATCACTACTCCCATAAAATAATGAAAATTTAGGCATAAGAAAGTCATGAGGTAATGGTGATTTAGGTATATTACACACTATGGGATTTCCATGTATAACTTTGGAATCAACCTAAGAATAGTATGCTTTGTTTTTTAGAGAAATGTGATGTAATTTTTGTTGTAAGGAACCTATGACATGCACTAAGGCTATAACCTATTATGAATGTATGTTAGGATATTTAAGGGTCTCATTAAATGGCTTATATTACTATTTTATTTATTGAGGTTAAAGGGGGAATTTTTTTGAACTAGGGTCCCCAAACCCTAGGAGTACATCGAAACAAAGAAGAACCAGACAAAATAAACATCTTACAAACCACAACATAAAAACAAAATTTGAAAAGATAAAAAATTGCTCCCACATAGCTAGACAACTTAGGTTAATCCATACTTATAGACATGTCTTCCCAACATGCCTTTATGTTTCTAAGATTAGTGTTAATTTTCCTAATAATGCTTTCATAGTCTAACCTTGTGAGTTCCACTACTGCATTGGCCCTTTATCCCTTTTCCCTTACATGTATAGCTAGGATCATATATCTCTTTGAGGTTATCACAAGGTTTTACATATTTTATAGACCTTCATTCATAGTGGATTTACTAAAATTTATAATGAAATTGAGTTTGTTTTTTAGATCCTCATTGGCATGCTCAAGGAGGTCAACCCTAAAGTTGAGTCTTTGAATCTATAGGTCCTCTTCTTTATCCATCCAAGCTTTAGCTAACTTTTCATTTTCATGTTACATATTGTTCATCATTTTTTTTATACTTGACATTTACCTCATGAACCATCTCATGATAGAATTTTGTAGCTCTAGTTATTCTATCAACATGTCAATGTTCTCCATATTCTTGAGTGAGTTCTCAATTTGTTTAAACTCCTTGTTTTTATCTTTCTAACACTGATCCTTCTCTTCTTTCTCAATATTATTAGCTTGAGTTTTTTCCTTCTATTTCTCAATATTTGTTTCAATATTCCTCTAAGTATTAGTGGAGTCCTTTTTAGTACAATACTCTTCCCTTTCTTTGTTGTCATTATCCATAATAACAAATTTCTTAGCCCCCTTTTTGTATAGAGGGGTCTACTATTTTTGACCTCCTTTGGTTCAATATTTTTTTTAATCTTAAATGATACCTTTGAGAAAATGTCTTAAATGTTTCTTGATGCCCTCTTGATCTATGTTTTGTGCCTTTCCTATATTTGATTTTTTCTTTTTCAATTTATATTACCTTGCTTCCAGCATCCCTACTCTATTTGCCTAGGTGCTTAATGGTAGTTTTCTTAATTTTTCTCATATCCACCAGTCCTTCACTCATTTTTTATTCCTTTATTTTGGGAAGATCAGGCATAAATTAGTTCATACCCTTGAATTATTTATAAATGAGGAATATTACACCCTCATGTCTAGGGGCTTTGTAAATGCTATTTTTGTATTTTTGTATGGAGTTTTCCATAGACTTGAGAATGAAAAATGGAAGGCTGAAACCAACTCCATGTCTAAAGTAATTTAATATCCTAAAAATTTACCACTTGATAACATTATACTAACCTTATAAGGTAACATATTGAATAAAATGAAAAGCTACCTTAGCATATGGTTTGGGAAGAGATTCACTATCGAATCCATTGTGTAACATTTCTAGTTGCTCACCCTCATCTAGGAATACATCTTTATATGATTTGTAATCTTTGGGATTGTAGTAAAAAAAAATTTCTTCTATGCTCAGACCCATCACATGTGATATCAGCTCCTCAGTGATTTGCAACACGACATCATTGATATTAATAACCATTTCCTCCCATGTAATGGAAAATTGATTAGATAAATGTCTATCAAAACCCTCAATTTTTTTCATAAATCTAGCAAGACCCCCCACTTATAAGGAATTACAAACTTTGATGTTGGATTTGACCTTGAGTTATAGCTTGGGCTCAATTATGTTTGGTAAGCCCATCTTGATTTTGATATTCGTGTAGGGCTCTAGAATGCTTTTCCCATTTCATCTAAAACACCAATTATAAACATCATTAAAACTACTATAGAGAAAATTATGAGGTACAACACATTATTTCTATTTTTTTAGATGCTTCTCCCAATCAGAATTGGGGATGAGGGGTATAAAATCCCACATATTAGCTAGTAACATAAAGTCTCCCCTATACATGAGGATGTGGACTATATAACTATATATTAATCAAAGAGTTTCTCCCTTCATTATCTATTCTTGTGAAAACCTCTATAGGTAAATTCTCATTGTTTATCTATGTTTTAAATCCCATGTTGATTGTTCCCTAATTAGTAAACCAATAAGTAGTTCCATTACACTCCCTATATCTGTGAAGAATGTGCACATATTGTAAAGAACTTAGGTTTGTCTTAGCTTCATAAATTATATTTTTAATAGTCTAATTTGTGGGGTGTTTTCCAATTAGATAATTTACTATGGTCATGGAGTCCCCTTATACTTCAAATTTTTGGATATTATGTTGTTTAGCTAGTCTAAGGCCCTAAAGGGAAACTAAAGCCTCTGCCTATTGATTAGTCTTAGTGCACATACCTCTTGTATAAGCCCAAATTATATTTCCTTTAGCATCTCAAATGATTCATCATCATCCAACAATTCTTATCTTTCTTTTTGATGCACCATCAAAATTTACTTTCATCCATCCTTCAGCTAGGACTTTCCATTTGGTTCTATTTCAAATTTCCTCTTTAGGATCTAGTTTTCTTAAGATTGATAAATCAATCATCCATTTTTGTGTAGGTATATATTCAAAAGAGAGGAGTTCCTTATTTTTTAGTTTTCATGGAATTGTAATTCTCCTTAATATCTGAGCAAATTCATTCCAAGGTCACTTTACAAGTGCACTTCTTATCCCTGAATATGATATTATTTCTAGTTCCCCATATCGCCTGCCAAATCTCTGGAAGGGTAAGGTTATATAAATACTTAATATGATTATTTTTATATTGGTAAATCCAATCCAGATAAAATTAAATTAGGGTTCTTGTTTTGGCTCATGAGATGTTAAATTTATTTAAGAATAAATTCCACACATGTTGTATATAATTATAATTAATGAGAAGATGAGAAATGGTTTCATAATCATCTTTACATAGGACATGTCTATTTGTTATGATGAATCCTTTTTACCTTAAATTATCAACCATAAAAATCCTCTCTTGAATGGAAACCTAGGCAAAGAAACATATCTTCAAGGTGAAAATTTTGTTCCATACACCTTTCCAGCTCACCTCAGCATCTTGGTTTTGAGAGATCCTTTCATACCCAAATTTGACATTATAATTCTCATCAAAAGAATATATCAACATTATCTTATCATCCCTATATATTTAAGATACATGGATGGTTTTGATGGCCCTATTTAGGTCATCAATTTTAATCTATTCATCATGATTAAATCCATCTAAGTTGATTTCAATCCAATGCATATAGCCATTTCTTGTTTGCCAATAATTAGCAATACACTCCCCATATTTTGCATTATATGTTATTATATGTGTTATTCAATATTCCTATAAATATGAGATAAATTAGTGTTCCATTTATCCCCCCAAAAGTTTATATTCTTGCAATTTCCCATGTATCATATGGATCTTTCAAGAATGATGTCCCTATTCTCAATTAAGAAGTTCCATGTATGTGATCCTCTAATGAATGACTCATCTTTTTAAATGATGCCAGTGTTTCTCCCTTAAAGGTATTTATGGGGTAATATGTGAATCCAAGTCCAATTAGTCTTTATGAATCTCCACACAAACACGGAGATAATAACTTCATTGAACCTTTAAAGATTTCTTATGCTTAGGCTTCCAAATCTTTTGTTGTTACATATTTTGTTCCAAGAGACTAAATGGAATTTGTTTGTACCTTCATATTCATTCCATAAGAAATTTATTTGGATTTTGTTGATAATTTATTCCACTCTTTTGGAAAATATTTTAGAGAGAGTGTAAATTGGAAGGCTTTGAAGGACTAATTTAATCAAGACAACTTTCCTTGCTTGAGAAAGGATTTTCCCTTTCCGCCCTGTAAGTATTTTTTGGAATCTTTCAATTAGTAGGTTTAAGGCACATGATTATAATTAGTTATTAATAAGGGGCATACTGAGATAGGTAGATGACAATTTTTTTATTTGAAAACCTAATATCCAAATAATTCTATTTTTTCTAGCTTCCATTGTGTTTAAAAAATAAACTGAGCTCTTATCAAAATTGATTTTTTGATTAGTAGCTTTCTCATACATGACCAAATCTTTCTTCAAGGTCCTTGTTTCTTAGATAGAATATTTTGATAGCAAGATGGTGTAATCAGCAAACTATTGATGAGTGACAGGTATAGCCTATCTATCTAGCTTGAAGCCTCTAAGTTAGCCATCTAATAATGCCTTAGAAATATAACTACTTAAATATTTTACCATGATATTAAACAAGAATGGTGATAGAGGATCCCTTTGAGTTACACCCTTAACACTTTTAAAATATCTTTGAGTTACTCCATTAACAAGAATAAAGAACATATAGCTGGATATGCAAGTGCATATGATTCTCTTGAATTTTTCATTGAACCCAAATTGGTTTAAGACCCTATCCTATAAATTCTAATCCAATCTATCATAGGCCTTGGCCATATCTAACTTGATGATCATGGATATATTTTTGATAATATTCATAGATTGGATATCCTCCTGAATAACAATTACTCCATCTTGGATTTGCTTTCCCTAAATAAACCCTCCTTATTGAGACTATATGATTTTATCCATGATATGTTACATTCTCATCGTGATAAGTTTGGGGATGATTTTTTAGAAAGAAGTAAAGAAACATATAAGTCTAAAGTTAGAGAAATTCATTATTCCTTATTTCTTGGGAATGAGCATGAGAAGGGTATGATTAAAATCCTTACGTAAATATCCTAACTCAAGTAATTCATTCAAAACAATAATGACATCTTCTACTATAATTCCCCATAAGGTCTTGAAGAAAGTAATGGGTATTCCATCAGACCTGAGGTTTTGTCTATGTTCATTCTAGAAATGATGAACTCAAGATCCTCCTTAGATGTGGGTTACAATAACATAGAATTATACTCTTGATTTATTATCTCCAGAGTGACACAAAAATTCTTTCTCAAAACCAATTTTTTTTTGAAATCATTTTTATACATATTCTTTTAGAACTGCACACATACCTTGTTAATCTCTTCTTGATCTTTAGTGATTTACCATTATTAGTTAGTAATCTCCCTGATGGTGTTGTGTTTCTTGTGCTTGAGGGTTGAAAGGTGGAATAAGTTTGTGTTTCTATCTCCTTTTTTAAGCCAAATATTTCTTGAATTTTTCCTCCATAGTGATTCTCCTCTAGATATAATAGTATGATAGTTGCACAAGATTTGTTTTTCCCTATTTTGTACTTGAAGATCATACCCCTTACTCTTCATTTCTTCCTTAATTTTAATGAAATCTTATTTTAGAGTTCTTTTTGCTAAAAAATATTGATGAATACCTATTTGTTCCACTATTTGAATTTAATTTTTATCTTTTTAAAATTATCTACCATATTGAACATCATTGTCCATCTATTATTTTTAGTTCACCATTTAGACATTTTATCTTTTATATCCAGGTGGGTAAACCACATGCATTCCATGTGAAAGGGGTGATTGGTAAGATTAGTTTTTTGGTCTTTAATAATTACTTTAAAGGCAAAATGGCCTAACCCAATTTTTGGGATAGAATTTGGGATGAAATCTTTCTATTGTATCCACTCTAAAGAGTTGAAGATTCTATCTAATCTATTTTGGATGATATTCTCACTAAGTGTTCTATTAGTTCTAGTAAATTTTGGACCATGGAGCTCAATATCTATAACTCCCAAGCTAGAAATAAAGGAAGAAAAATCATCCATGCCATCTAGATTCTCACTATTTCCCCCTCTTTATCTCCAAGACGTAGAGGTGAGTGAAAGTCATCAGCGAAAATCCAATGTAACTGTTCACAATTACTTCTAAAGTTTTTTATGTTTTCCCACAATTTTTGTGTGCTAATTTAGTTTTTGGGTCATAAACATTAGAGAAAATCCATTTTTATATTCTCAATAATATTTGTGAAAAAATGGAAAGATGGTTCTATGATTTGAGGATGGAGTCTCTTATAAGGTATTTGGGGTCCCAAAAGGTTATTACACTTTTGATTCCCCTTCATTCTATCCATTTTCCTCTGCATCTACATCATTTTCCTTATAGTCCTCACCATCTAAATCATGTTCCATAATTTTGAATTTATTATACAAAATGGTTTATTGGTGTTGAATTTATAATTTTGACCATATATTTCATATTGAAAAATTTTAGCCCTGATATCTTCATTTTTGTGCATAATGTTAGAACCCTCTAGTGTTGGACATTTCAATTTTTTTGAATTTTATATTTTCCCTATTTGAA
>JARHVA010003040.1:1875000-2020000 GCA_037957365.1 Torreya grandis | reverse complement strand
AAAAATATTCAACATCTTATACAATGTCTAAATGAATAAATTCAAGATTACATATTTATAATTTGTTGTCATGTGCACTCATTAATTTATCATTCATTTTATATTTATCAATGATCTAATGACATATATTGAGGATAAGTTACTTATAAAAACAAACAAAAAATTCACTTGTATTAAATAGGGCCATTGATTTAGAGAAACAAGAGTTAGTCAAAACTAAAATATAAAAATATCATGATAATTATTTAAACAAAATTATTTCTTATAATTCAACCATGAACTCATATTATACTAAGGTAAAGGAAATAACAACACAAGACATGGAAACTATTAAAATTGAATCAACATATTTTGTAAAGAATAAATACACTATATAAAAGCACTTAATGAATTAAATCTTGATCAAATTTCTTCCTATGTTTAACATAATTCAAACCATAGTCCAACATCTCAAAAAAACAAATACTTGTGTTCATATCACATGAAAAAGGGAATTTTGGTAGATAGATGCATCATTTTGAGAGATAAAATTCAAGAGTTAATTAAGAAAAAGAATGCAACCTAATCAAACTTCCCTAAAGAAAGACACTATTTACAAAGAAAATAAGCCTCCTAAAGGTATTTGAAAATAAAAAAACTTAAAAACCAATGACCAAAATTAAGGTAACCAAAATATTTATGATGATGATGATATATTTTATGATGAAATGTATTTGGGGTATACTAAACACACCCTCTACATGGATTAATTCCTCACAAGGAATAATTTTTTTTTAAATGCACACATATTATGAAATTTAATTTTTACTATACTTCTATTTGTTTTTTTCCAATTTAATATACTTTAAATACACCTAATCATCTACTTGAGAGTGTTACCACATATTTAGATTTCCACTATATGTGACATATGTGGACTATGAAACTTACTTCTTTGAAGTAAATAACATGTTTTTTCCTCATAATTTATGATTATTCTCTAATTTATGTTATAGTGTTTCTTCACTTATTACTTGCTTCTTTCAACTCTTAGTTTGTCACATCAATACATTTATGACTACACTTTGAGTGATACATATACATTAGTCCCATATACATCTATTTATTAATTGATACTTAATTATACATAGTTTGTTTTTCATATTGAATGAAAATATTAGAAAATAACCAAAAAAGTACAGTATTAAAAAACATTAATAAAATAAAAATTAAAAAATACAAAAATCTATTGTGTTTTATCTTAGTTATATAATGTTTATATGTATATTGTACCTATACTAGATATTTTTCACATTCATGTTTCCCACATATAGTATGATATTTAGGTTACATCTAGTCATGGACTCATTCCTGCCTTGCTTATGTTGGGGTAATCTTTAACATAAGATATTATGTGCTGACATTTTTCTCATTTTTTTTATCTATTTGATATTTATAAGAACCTTACATAGATCACATATATTTAATTTTTTTTATATAAGGTATACATATCTTGATTATGTACATGTATATTTACATGCATTTATTTCATAACATTATTACATGGATGAATATATTTTATATCACTTTTTCTAGGATTGATATTTGTTAATTACTACACCTTAGTATCATACCATTAATATTTCTATGAGGAGGATTTGGGCCTCATTAGTACATTTTAATTTTACTATAGCCTTGTACATATTTTTATTCTTATATAATTCATGCCTTACATGTGCATTCCTCATAGAGATTTATAAATTATTCTATCTTCATGATTCACACATTGGCACTTGTATTTTATTCTCATTTACATTATTCTAGCCACTTGCTTCATGTTTATTTCTATATTTCATTAGCCTTATCTATTTTATTGTTTTTCCTAATCTAATCACTTTAATTATATTCCCAATGATGATAACACATTTATTTAGACCTTTCATCACAACATGCATTGATTCTTAATGTAATTGTACATTTCTTTAAAATCTTCATCATCTTATTCTTCTAATTTTTTATCCTTTCCCATATTTTTTAATGTGTGTCCACATGCCTTCTTGTGTTACTTGTCTATCTTATTCCCCACACATTATTAAAAATCCAAAAAACATGGATTCATACATGTACTCATGTCTACCTATGGGGGACTCATACCCATACATGTTCCTTATTTACATATCCTATGTATTGAGTTTATCATAACCCCTTTTCTCATGGATCTAAATTTATTATTAAAATTCTATAACTTACACATACCTTGAAATATTATAAGTTATCATCCATGGTATATTATTTACATATATTTATAGTATTGATTTCTCATACACTGGGGACATGTTGTTTCCCTATATACATTTTCATCATCAATATAACATGTATTTATTTATGTGCCTCGATACATATTCATATACATCATGTGATAATTAAACATTATTATTATCTTACTATTGGGGATTATAATATATATGTGCCTTACATTATTACATTGATGGATTTATGACCTATACAACATTTTACCTCTTTTCACATTATGTTTAGCATAATTGAGATATATTAATTACACAATAACTCATTAAGGGGAAATATATAATTACAAAAATTTAATATCCTATCAAAATCATCCCATTCTTTAAATTTTTTAGAGTCTAAGGAGAGTATTAGAATTCAATATGTTAAATGGAACATGACCATCATTTAATTTTCATCTTTAGATGTATATATTGAGTATCCATTCCTATTAACACAATCTTAAGACCTAAGAAAAATTATTCTATTAGTATGGGTTTAAAATAATTGTTCCATCTAAGTTTAAGTTTCTACTATGTTTTGAGCTCTTATCACTACCATATTGATAGTAGCTTTCTACCCTTATTACTTGATAAAAAAAGGTATTCAAAATTTGAGTATTATGGCACAATTATTTTTAACCTCTACCATTGCATGGCTTTATTTTTTATTCCAACATATTATATGTGCTAATGTGGTGTAGGTAAAACATTAATACATTCAATATCACAAAAATTTGAGATAGTTTCTATAAATCAGCCATGACTCATTATGGATTGAGGAAAAAATCATGATTAACATGATTTATCCTTATGAAATTTTCCAAAAATAAATTTTTATTATTCAACCCTTATTATAATATAGCATGATAATATGTACATGCTCTATTCTCAAAGTTATAAGGATCAATATTACCCTTATGCCTCATTAAATTTATTCTAGCAAAATACTAGAAAACTCTATCAATGAGATCTCAATCTTCAAGCCTTAAAAAATATCTAAGTCTAAGCTTGAAAAAAATGCTAGATATATTGTAAAAATATAAATGGTTATACTATAAATATGAGAGAAATAAAATTCTTGAGTCATAGGGTTTATGAGATATAGAACCATTGTAGATCGTATATTATAATGACAACCTACATATTTAGCTTACATAACTTATTTCACTATATATAATAATGTAATAACCATAATAATGAAATTAACCAAGATGATATCAATACCTAGAGGGAAAAATTATTATAAAATAATAAATAGTAAGATTTATGTTTTATTTTATCATCATACATGCCTTTTCACCTTCATTTCAATCATATTTATATACTATTTTTCCTAGTTAAGCATCAATCTAGCTTTAACAAAGAATGTAATTTTAGGTTATGTTAAAACCCAATCTATAACACATGTTGAAGAGATCAAGATATAGTAAACAAAAATGTCAATATTTGGGTTGGTATTTTACCAAAAATAGATTTTGTTAACTTCCTCCTAGTGCATGTCTTTCCTCTACCAATTGTTTTTATTCAGAGTTCATTGTAGCTCATATCATGCATTAATGCTTAACCATTTTTTATTCCAACATGGTTTGATATTATATTTTCAATGTAAGATATATTTTCATAAATTAATATTTATAAAATCCATATCTTAATAAAATTACTCATTTGGAACACTCGACATATAAATGCATATTAGAAGTAATGTTTCCTATCCTAGTTCCTATCCTACGCAATCCCTATAGATTTATTCATATATATTTTTAGTTCATAATAAAAGATTAATAATTATTCCTTAATCTAAATACAATATAAATTTAGGAATGGATCTATTCCCCTAACCACATGTCTCAAAATGCAGACATCTTATTTTCTAAACACATAATTATCTTATCATGGTAGCATATATATTGGAATAAAAAATGTAATTATACTAGGTTCATAATCTTATAAATATATTAACCTTTCATTTCATGAATGTTTTAAAACATTAATTCACATGGTATTTTTACCTATAATAATAAAGCAATGCAAATCAAACAAGAAAACAAGTTACAAGTATCTTTCTTTGTTCCCAAAATTTATGTATATCCAAAACTAAATTTATAAGAAACATCCATGCATAGATTGAATCATTTATAAAACCTCAAATTGAAACTAGGATATGGGTTCCTTATAAATATTTATTCTAAAATAATAAAGTGCATTCGATATTTAATCTAATGCAAGAGAACATTTCTATCAACACATAATAGAGTCCATTTTCAAGTGTAAATTTATAGAATTCAATACCTATGAAAAGATAATAGGAGAGATGAATAATAATCACAACCTTTTATATCTAAATCATTAGGGAGATGTACAATCAAGCTCAATCCCTTTCAATATATCATAATATTAATAGAAAACTCTACCTCTCATCAAAATAATTGAGTAAACCTAATTAAATTGAATATCCCCTGCTAACCTCTAAACATTTTCCTAATCTTGTAATATTATATGATGATGCTTAGTTTAATGAATTATATAAGGTATTCAATTATTTATTATCAACTTCATAACCTAATTAATTTAGTTTATGCAAGAATAATTCAAAATTTTAGTCTAAGGTTGGAATAGAGCATGACAACCAACATAAGGATTAATATCAATAAATTATTACATTTTTAGTGGAAAACTAGTGCATAAAATTGTTACGACATTTATCTTAGCATATTTATTATGAAAACATGTCTCCCACAAGGAAACACTTAAGGGTATACACATTTCTCTTAAAACCTAAACAACATACTCTTTCATAGAAGTTTAAAAGTATAAATATATCAAGGTCTAAGTTAATTTATTTCACATAAATTATCATTTAACAACATATTTTCAAAATTTTAATCAAATATACTACAATAATATGTCAAACATCTTTACAAATATATAACTAGATCTTTAGTGTTCCTAGACAATAGAGTATTTTCAATATAAAAGTTCAAGAATAGAGCATCAAGTACATCCATACTCAAAGAGTAAAATTTATTGAAATTTTTTTAAAATAAATTTAAAATGAGCTCATACCTTCTCATTAAATTCTCATCTATGTCATTAGGTCTAATGTTAAAATTCATGTATTTATTGTTAATTTAAAATGTCTAGATTTATAATTATATACCATTACAAAGATTTCATAATTACAAATCCAAAAGTGGAAAAGTTACAAGTATATTTTAGGGTTCTAGTGCACTATGAAATATAAGAGACATGAATAACTAATTTAAAAATGTATAATAGACACTATATGGAAATATTTTATCTCATTATTTATTTAACTAGGAAAACATAATCTAGGTCATGTAGCACAAAACTAGGCCCAAAGAGAACTTAATCCCAATAGTTACATAAGGAAAACTTATCAAGATAAGTAGAGACTCAACCTTGAAAAATAAAGCATGTAATTTATTTAGAACAAATAGAGATATAGATCAACTTCAATATATTTCAATTCTCAAAATGTCAATGTCCATCATGCCTTTGCATGACAACAATAATATATAGGATTTTAGTAGAAAAATATTATATAATTTATTAAAAAAATTAATCCTTAATAATAAAATAAGTGATTCATAATCTTTAAATATCAAGAATAAATATAAATATTATTTTCATTACATATTTTTCTTTAAATATGACAATGAGAGGTACTCCTATGATCTATAGAGAAACAAAGTGATTCATTTAACTACTAGAAATAAAACATAAAACCCCAAAACATATGTATGTATTAAACCTACACATAAGTCATAATAATGCATAGGGATTCAGAAAATAACTATTAATATTAATCCTTTTAAAAACATTATAAATTCAATAGCACTAAATTCCCTCATTGAAAACCCTCACAAAAACCATTAAGGATATGGTTATAGATTTAAATGTATTTCATCAAAATATGAAATAAAATAAGCACCAAAGAGGTATTTTTTGCACATAAAACCGTTCCATGTTTATGAAAAAAATAATTTAAGTTATAAATTGTGATTAATAAGATCTATGCAAATAGGTAACCATTATAATGATACTAGTAAAGTATATATGCGTATCATATAAATAAAATAATAATAAATTATATATTTATATCATAGCAAGAAAATTAATCAATATCAATTCAATAATCTTTACCAAGGACTATTCAAAGTCTATAATTACTTTAACACATCATATATGTTCATACATACTTATATACATATGATGTTACATTTGAATTTAAATATATACATACATAATAAAATGAAAAATACTATCAAGATAATCATGCCTATTTCCATTTTACATAATAGGGTTTTGGATGAGTAGATTAAAATAAGAATCAATGTTCATATAGGTTTTATATCTAGGGAAAGGAAATGACATGCCTTGAAATATAATCATAATGTTAATGGAAATGTATATTCCACCCAATAACTAAGTTTATCCATTTTATAAATATTATCACCGAAATTTTCACCCTTTGAAGATTATTAAGGCCTTCCAAATTTGGGATAACATGGAGAAATTCCTAGGCTATGGATGGCCTAATAGGTGGATTAAATCTCAAGGTTATGGGGCTAACTCCCCTTGATGTATCACTTAGGCTCATTTAATAATCTATAAAATTATTATGAAAAGGAAGAGAAACCTACTTTAATGGAGGTGATTCACTAAAATTAATTGACCACCATCAACAAGTTGCATTGGCACATCAACCATGAGACTAACTTAAATGTACACTACTCCTAATCTACATATCCTGCATTGACACTTCATTTTGGAGGTTGTGATAGATTTTTGGGATATAAAAACTAATAAATATGTCATATAATTAAATTAATGATGAAACAACTCACTTAACCTTCACACTTCACTTGAACTCTTTACATGACCTATAAAAATGCTTTCAAACTACATATGAGAGTTAGAAAAGGACAACATGCTAAGGAAGGATAAGCATAGCACACAACAAGATTAAATAGTCATATAAAGACACTAAATATAGTCAAAATATGAGGTAAGAATATTATTATTTCGTTAATCAAAGTTATACAAATGGGTAGGGATTCACAATACCCAATGGGGGATGAATATAAAGCAAACAAGGCTAAATTTATATAGAATGAGAGAAGAGAAGAGAGAAGGGCATAAAAGAGAGATGTTGAATAGTGTATATTAATATTTACAATAAAAAATAAGTTAAATAAATATTTCCTAAGACTTTCAAGGATAATGTTGCTTCTTTGATTATGTGTCTTCTCCAAAATGGCATAGGAGCTTCTCTAGTTACTTGACACCTTTGTCTTCTTCTTCAAACTAACCTTCTCTTGGATTAAAAAGTGACAAGTGGCACTCTTTGGTCATAAAATAATATTAAATTATATCTTTCTTTAATCTTTTATACTTACCACTTATTTAGGAGTCTTCTTATACTAACATTTCAATGATGATAATAACTCCTTAAGTGTCTTGAAACCCATTAGTTCTACCATGCTTGACCTTGTTCAAAAGCCTCAAATATTGATTTAATATTAATGAATGTGTTATCTCTCCATGGAATTATTCTCTCAGTCATAATATACTTTTATCAACTCATTTTGATGCATCAAACACTCACAAATGTCTCATTTTACACCTAAAGCTCATACCTACCTTCAATTCTATGTAACCCTAAAAACACACAAATCTAATTGTGTAAAATGATACTTAGATGATCCTATAAAAATAATCATGGATTTGAATACCTAGTATTACCATATATATTTTTTCCAAATTTCATGACCAGATATTGAGTGCAAGTACACTTATTCACCTATTTTCTCTCTCTAATTAGGCCTCAGTTAGGTCTTTAGGCCTATAAATAGAGTTTTGGATATATAAGTATCCCACGTGTGTGAAAATAAAAATAATTTTATTATTAATTTTAAGGATTCCATGGCCATGATCCATGCCAAATATGGGATTTTGAAAATATATGTAGGTGTATGAACCAAGAAATGGCCAAAAAATTTAGTCTTTCACAAGATCTTTTATACTACCTTCAAGAATCAAACCTACAACAATTATAGGGTAAAATTTATATATTTTTGAACCTAAGGAGATATAATACACCTCAATCCATCTTCTCCAATAGTTTTCATCTATATAAGAGGTCAAATACCCTATTTTAATCCCAAATCCTTACAAAAGCATAACATTTAATGCATTTGTGTAGGTGTAGGTACAATAAAATGTCATGGTGAGAGTATTAATAGAGTGAGGAATGATTTTAAAGTTGTTTCAAGATCAATTCAATTATTTTTAGGCAATTAGGAAGTCAATCTCTCTCATCAGATCATTTTTAGCCTTCTTAACAACCTGTGATATGCTTTTCATCTTAAAAATGATTCATAACTATTAGGTCCTTAATAAAAAAAATTAGACAAATTCAAATTATAAAAGACACATAACATATCCAATGATTTTTTTCTCCCATAAAAATCCTCTTTATAGTTCTTAGCTTGAGAAGTTGTCTCTTAGGTTAGAAATCTTGTGGTTGTGAGGTTGAGAGAGAAAAGAATGAGTGAAAGGGTTAACAAATATTTGGTTTTCACTTTTATTACTTAATTGAGGTATATATCATATATATTTATCTATTATAATATTATTTTTTACCACTCTTCTTTTTTATACCCTCTACAACATCCATTACCTCATACTAGAGTTTATGACCATAGTAGTGCAATTGACCCTAATGACTGTGTTTAGACGATTTTATCTCTTGACCAATGATTTATATAAAATTATATAATATTATAACCTATTTTTAATATAACATAATCTTTCCACCTTAAAACTCTATTCAAAACATGAAAATTTCTATCATTCTTATTCATAAGCTTGTATAGGTCTATAAGTGTTCATATAAGCCTGCTAAGCTTAAAGGGAAGGTCATATAGTCCCAACATATTTTTAATGAATTTTTAAAACTAATGGAGTTTAAAATAGGTTAAATAACATCCCTATTATATTATCACATGTTATCCATACCCCTTTAATTGTTCAAGTTGATCATATTTGACCACTTTGCCTATAGGTGAATGAGACCATGTGACTGCAACTTGAAGATAGGTTTATTTTGTATCATTAGATGATATATTTAAGATTTTACTTATTATTTTATGATTCCATAAACTTTATTATTCAATAAAACATAAATCCAATGCATATGTTCCATATTTTATCTCAATGCCTAAAAGTGGGTTACATTCTGTAACTAGCTTGTAGGTCTACAATTTAGATTTCTTGAGTATTAGGATCTAAAACACCCTTTCTCAATTTAGTTTGATTTTTATGATTGTATATTCTCTCACAAAATATTAAATATCAAAAATCATAAGGTTTAGTTCAAAACCCTTCATCTCTTTCTTCTATTCCAATACAATTTACCCCTTCATTAGCTCAGTTTCTAAGTGCAAGCATGCAGTCATAAAATGTGTAGCATGAGTGAATGTAGAATTGAATTTTAGAACACCCTTAAAATTTTAATATTTCCTAATGAATTCATATAATGTTTAATAAGTGTGGGAGGCACCTTTAATCTTCCAATGACCTCTTTGTGAGTTATTCATCTAGTAAATGTTAACCTACATGTTTGCAAACTTGTAGGTTAACATTTACTCCTTTTTGACACTACTTTGAAAAATGGTTTCAAGGTCCCAATATAACAATAATCTATAATGTGGTTTTCAGATTCAATTTATTTCAATATATCTATTCAATATGACATTCTTTAAGTATAGTAATTGGATGAATATACCAAATGACCTTCCTTCATGCCACAACCCTGTTTTGACTTCTTTACACTCAGTCCCTAGTTGGAGGATTTTAAAGTGATAGTTATCAAGGTATTCCACCTATTAAATTAACTTTAATGTGACCTTAGAATATATTTTTAGAATGGGTTACCTAATCAAGGATCTTCCTAATGAATACACCTTCAAAACAAATCTTCCATAGTGTTTACAATATCATAGAATTCACCTATAAAATGACCTTCATTACACTGCTTGGCACTTTAAATTATAATAATAATGTTATAAGAGGTTTAGAGGAACATCTATATTGTTTTAAAACTTGATTTAAAATAAATTTATCTTTAAGGACTTCTCATGAGGTCATGATCCTTCTCTTTGAACCCTATAATAATAGAAGTTTATAGGCTTATGAAGGGTTTGAGAGATATATAACAATAATATGTTCATTGGTGGACATGTGATATGATGGAGGGATAATATTTTCTATTAATAACATTTTTTGATCAATAATATGCATTTAACCTATTGTAGAAACTTTAAAACCTCAAGTACAAACCTTGAAACTTGTCTCACATGGAAGTGCCTGTTGATACCTAATTGCTCACACATGTGAACCCGATGGATAAAAGTGTGAGATGGTTTTTAAAACCCATATAAACCTCCAAAAAGCCTCATATTATTCCAATAAGACCCAAATTACATGAAACTTGTGCAAAACTAAGACTATGGGGTTTTGTAAGGGTTTAAGACCACCTTGCCTTCTTAAGGATTTCTCATAAAGGAGGGGCCATAAATCTAATTAATATGGAAATTAATTTTTATTTAATTAGGACCTTTTCCTTTGGTCAAAATTTGAGGTCCTAAATCTCACTTGATTGTGTAGAATGAGCACATGGAATTTTCTTTTGTTAGTTTTCCAAGGGAGAGATGGAAGAGATGGAGTGTTTTTTTACATTACCTAGACATGTACAAGCTTTATATCCTTTTATTTGTCCTATATAAGGTGAATAAACACTTTGGATATGTTTTAACCTAAAGATGGACCCATATATACATACAAGTGATTGAAAACTACCTTCTTTAAAGTAAAGACTGAGTTGTTCTGACATCCAGACTGTTAATCTAACTTTTTATCAACATTAATACATTGTAAAATAATTTTAGTGTTTTAAAACATCAATTTTATGTATGAATATCTTAACCATATCTGGAAATGGCTTTAGAACCCTTAAAAGGCATTTACAAGTGCAAAAAAGGCTAGTGCATATTAGATGATTTCATGGAGAGGAAATATATCTATCTAAAACCCGTTAAGGATTAAAATGAGTTATTAACCATGATATTTAACAAATCATGTAATAAAGAGGCTTTAGGAAGACTTACACTAGCCACAATGAAAACATTAACTTTCACAAATACCTTAAAATGTGCAAAATTACCTTAACTTCTCCAAAATAGGATATATGCCACTTTTAGGACATAAAATACACTTGAAACTTTTATTCTCACCAAAAGACAATCTATTAAACCCTAATTCATCATCCCATGACTCATAACATACTATAACATGATGATTCCTTAAGAAACCCTTAGTGCATACAATGAAACCTTAAATAATGCTAATAAGCTTTAGAAAAGAGCATTTGAAGACATTACAAGGTTAATATGGCTATGCACAAGGTTAATAATCATTAAAATACAAGTTTAGAATTATAAGGGTTTACTTTTTGACTTAGGGAGTCAAAAATGGTCAACACTAACAATTCACACTTTTCTATAAACACTTCTTCATCAAATATGCTTTCAAAACTAGGGTTTCCAATATTTGAAAGTATATAAAACTTCCATTCACAATGGTAATAATTAAAACCCCATGAATTATTTCTAGTACTCTTATAAATTAACAAGTAAATACTTACATCATTTACATGGATTCTTCAACTATCCATATGAATCAATTTTTATGATTAGAACGTAATTTTCTCTTTTGAACCGAAGTTGGAAAAGTCTTTAATACCTCTATAGGTCTAACTCATATCTCATCCTTATTCTCTCTACCCTTATTTATGTTTACCAATCCAATAAATGATTACATAATAACCCTAATTAGGGTTTAATGTTTTTATTTTTTAACTATATTTCCCCTATTAAGGTCAGGTTTACCTTTAAGGGTTGAAAACCTTTTTCTATACTACCCATGGTAGATTTGAAAATTATGTCCTTTTATTTTCAATAAAATACAACTCCATCTTATAACATTAGTATATATTGGTAACTCTTAGTCCAACATTATCAAATCTTTAAAAGTAGTTTTACATAGGATTTACCCAAGTTACATTAGTATAACCCCCATTATTCATTATAGTCATGGATCCAAGTCAAATTTATAAAAAATTAATGTGTTTAAATATTTTGACATACTTTATAAAATCATATATTATGAATATGGTCTCATTTAAATTTTATATGGAAAATATACATGCCCACATTAATAACCTTATTATCAAACATTAACCATATTGAATGGTCTTATGGCCTCAAAAAAAATGTGTTCACTTATATATTTTGTAACAATAATGTCTCAAGCATGCTTATGGTCTATAAGTGTCATTAATTATCTAATAAAACCTACTTCTAACCCTATGCCTAGCTTAAATCCACAAAACCAAGTCAAGTCAAAAATTAATATATAAAGTGCAATGATCAACATAACGAATTAGGAACTCATGATAATTACCAAATTGAAATATATTCTAATCTTGATCTAAAAACCTAGTATCCATTAAAATTACATGATGTTTGAATTAGATAGATTTAGATAATCTAACTCTCACCTCACCCACTTATTTATTATCTTGAGATGAAAAGTAGGAATGTTACAAAAACTAAAAACAATAAAAAGTTTTAAAAATAAAAATAATTTTTTTTTCTTTATACATGGTTATATATTCACATATAATATAAGTTTTCATATCTATGATTTACACATTTTTATCATGGTCTATCATAATTATATGTTATGTAGATTTATTGGTTACATAATACTACAATACAAACTATTGGCCCACATTTGGAAGGGGTAATTTTCATAGACAACATACCCATATCAGGGGCATGAACATATAATGTATTATACATGATGACATATATTTTTTTCCTTAATCATTTTGAGCTATATTTCATTGGTTACTACATTTTCTACTAGTACTGAAATATTATATATCACATTGAAATCTTAATTACAATTGTTACATGGTTATATCTACTATTGTGTGTGAATACTTATTTACATTTGCATGTGTTTTATTGATTTTTGTTCCTTTTTCATATAGTATCATCTTATCATAATGTTTTTTGAGTCACATCCTTTCGTGTTATCTCACTAAATTTTGTAGTCACTAACTTATATGGTCCTAACTTTAGTGTAATTTATTGCTATAATTTATAATTTTATCCATGATATATATCATGCATATTATTATAATTTATTGATTCTTGTCTATCCATGGTTTGTACCATGAATATATGGGCCCATGTTAATTTTATGCAATCTCATTGCAGTATTTAGACCTAGTGAGGACATATTATAACACATTTAGGACATATTAGTTATTCCCATCTTGCTTTGACTTTAGAGGAATCATGCCATTTTTAATTATTTACTATATTACCTACATTTTTTGACATGTATACATGATACAGTAGGGCATGATTAGGGCCAAACCATTTATTTTGAAAACAAATCAATGGTAATAAGTAATTTCAAATTCATTGCATATGTTTCAGGTTATTAATGCTTTAGCTATATTATTTTCATAATAAATGAGGCATGTAACATTATATTTTTATATAAGTGATTGTAACACACGTATTCATAATCTAACCTCAAAATGGGGGCATATATCAAATTTATTTTTCAAAAATATAAAAATTAGTGAATTTGAGAACATCAGATTGAATGCAAAAATTATTATCTACTTCCTTAATGAAGAGTTGAAATGGGCCCTAGTGACTCCCAAAGAGGTGTTGGATATGTTTCAAAACCTATCTAAAATCTAGTATTATAATTAGTTTTTGGTTTAATTTTAAGTGAATACCAACCATGTGTATTCATTTCTATGTTTTTTTTCAAATTTTAAATATTTATCATGGACATTGACTACCTATAATAATTGGCACTTGTTTTAGTTACATCAAGGAACCCATGTGAATGGAGACTTAGCTAGAATATACATATAAACCATCCACTTTTCCATAGGTAAGTTAATATGTGTGTTTTAAATGATTCATATTTATACTTTGATGTACACATGAATTCAAACACATTCAAATACCCACATCAAAATCGGGGCATTATGTAGAAACCTAAAAATTCAAAAAAAAAAACATTTTCCATGGCATCTTATTCCAAATTTATCATACTAGACATACTTATGTGTATTTATATAGTTTTAGGACTTTAATGACCCCACATTAGTCTCTATTTAGCCCTTGATCCTTAAAGGAAAATCTGAAACTTATTAGAATATATAAGTTTGTATCCTTGGAATAAATATCATATGGTATCATGCTACTCATCGATGTCTAAGCCTTTTTTTCATCCTGGGTCAAACTTGTTCCCTATGCAAGTTCATCTTGGGAAGACATATGCCCTACATGATTTTTTCCATTTTCAATTATGGGCCATTTTTCTTATTTTATATAGTCAAGTACCTTTAAATTATATCCTTATCATTTAATAAATATATCATAAATGTAAAAATTCTCCTAGAGTACCCTATTTATACAATTTCTCCTAATCCATATTGATGAATAAGGGATCAATCAATGAATAATCCAGGGGATATTTTAAAAATAAGAATATCATATTATCAAATATCAAAACATACCACTAAGAATCAAGCTTCATCAATCCTCCCACATCATTTTTGGCTTCATTAATTTATATATTATAGACTTGCAACAAAGTTTTTTACATTGGTCTCTCATCACCTTCCTACACCAAATTAAGGTTTTAGCTTACATGTAGTTGCATCAACACTTATATAGAAGAGGAAGTTCAAACCCTACTCTAGTTATTCTATTTACACACATTAAAAACTACATATAAGTCTAATTACAGTGTATAGGATACATTATTTGAGATTTTGCTTTGGTTTTTGCATGACTCCATAACCCATTGTTAGTTTTGAGTTACAATATAAATAAAAGAAATGGAGTCATAAATTCAGCATATTATATCTATTAAAATAGTGAATAAGACATATATAAAGATTAAAAAATCAGTCATTAAACCAATCACTAAAAATATATAGTTTTCTATGCATGTTATTCTTAACAAAATAAATAAAAATTAGTAGTGCAAGTCCACCCTATGCTAATTTTCATAGGTGGGTGAGTATATCCAAGAACTCTAGATTTTAAGAGTAGAACATGAACGGTCTACATAGTCACATTCTAGATTATATTTTAGCTATAGTAGTATGATATGATCATTAATTACCCCTTTGTATTTAATTTTTATAACCTAAATCATTTATTGCTCAATTTAATTTTTCTTAATATCCAAATTGGTATATATGAATTATGTATTTTCTCAGCTATATTGATATATCTATCTATTAGAATCATTTATTCCTTTTTTTATTAAAAATAAAATTATAATAAAAAATCATACAAATATGAGATAATGAAAAATATTGAAACTATGTGTAATTAGTCTCAAATATACTTTCATTTCTCCCATTTTACCTATTTCGGACCTTATTCAATCAAATTTATCATATTATGTCATACATAAAGAATAATGATAACTAGTGCTTTAATATGGGATCTTTACCCCAAATCCAACTTCATTTATATTATCACACATAATTAGGTCCTTATTCAATAATAATTTATAAAATATCCTCCTAAAAACATGAAATAATGAAAATAAAATATCAACTTCATGTGATGAACAAAAATAGATCAATAAACTTATACAGGAAAAATAAATGGTAATAGAATCTTAAGCTTTATCATAAATGAAAAATGGCACACACACATGATACATAATATTTTCACATAGGTAGACCCTTTTGTAAAAAATCCAACAAAATAACCTTCTTCATTATTACATTATCTCTTTTTTTTCAATATAATAACATGATTCAAAATTTTGTTTTACCCTAATGCATGTGCAAGTAGTTTTAAGCACATTAATAGGAACATTTTTAATTAGTATTACAATATAATGAGTAAAATACATGGGTTATTAATCTACCCATAAATAAATATACATGAAAAATAACATCCAAGTTTAACATGAGTTCTACAAATCATTTCTTAGGGGACCCCAACCCCGTACCTTTGATTGGGGTGTCATTTCCCCCTAAGTCCCCCAAATGTGCTAGTCCCAAAATCCCAATTCTGATACATGTAAATCATGAAATTTTTATAACACACATCCAACATTTTACCATGCTTATAAAAAATTTCATAGTGGGTAATAAATACATAATTTCCATAGCTAAGGGAAGTCATTATTGGTACATTTATTTTCTCTATTGCATTTCTTGTATTTATTATTTGGATTGGTGAACTAATTTCTTTCTGTAATTAGTTTATTATTCTAATTAATAAATTATATCATATAGGATAAGTTTCTTAGCTATTAATCAACTTAGACACATATCTTATTACAGTGGAATTATATTCCATTACTCAAGGTAAGATAGGATAAGATTGCTTAACTAGTAGTCAACTTGTGTCGATCATTTACACAAGTTGGACACCTATCTTGTTAGTGTGGAGTTGCACTTCACTATTCTTATAGTCACATATTAGTTGAACTACATGTGTTGTGTGAGTTCCCTAATATTTACCTTTCATGCCTTGATTTATATAAATAATGGCTATTTGTGTATTCCACATAAGATCAATATTGAATTATTAGAGTAATTCATCATATTTGAGTTACTTATTCATTATAGTTATTATCTTGGATATATAGTTATTGTTTATTACTATTACTATTTTATCTCTTGTTCATGATTTATATTAGATTCATTATATATTGTATGCTAATTCTAACATGGTACTAAAGCTATCTTGAATCTATAGATTGTTAAATATTTAAGAGAAAAATATCAAGATATAGAATCATTTTTCATTTTGTCTACATGCATAAATAAGAGCTTTCTAGAGAATTTATAAGCTCGCCATTGAGTTTAAAGTGTCTGAGATAATCAAAATCATCTACAATTTTGTCCAAATTGGGCACAAAAGGTGAAATTGGCAAGGGTCTGATCCAAAGCACCATCTCATATCGCAAAGCACATTATAGTTCATTATCACTATCTTGAGAGGGGGTACCCCTAGTGATAACTATGTGATAGATGCTCCACGGTTGTTCTACTGAGGGTAGGGTACCACTATGTAAATATATACTATTTTTATATCTTATAGTGAGTTTTGATGGTAGCTCTATCTCTCTACCCATTATCTCCACCTTTTAGAGTTAGTAGATGTCCTCAATGCTATGAATGACCTCTATCTAAAGACCTAACTAGAATAAATGCTTCTCTAGTACCCATATAGTCACAAATGTGTTTACTAGGTCCCTAGAGTAGTGTAATAATAACACATGTACTAGTCTAGAAAGTCTTACATTCTATAGGTAATTTTGGTCTGCCATAGGTAGAGTGTCTACCTTCTCAACCAACCATGTTAGGACTCTCTCCCAGTTAGTCACCTCACATATCCCATCTCATTGTGTTAGCCACTCTATCACCTATAAAATTCCTCCCTCATTTGGTATGATAAATCCTTCATGTGTATGCACAAGTAAGTGAAAAGGAAAATGGATTAGTCTTCTCGCTAAAAATGAGTAAGAGCAAGTAAAAAACAACATTTTTTTATCTAACTTATTTTTATTTCTCCCTTCTTGTTTTGGTCCTTGTCGAGACCTCTTAGGATCCTCCAAGATCCTTGAGGAATTTTTATGGGGCTTCCCTACCCCAAGCCTTGATTTAGTGCATAAATCTAGAACTTGGGTAGGTCAAGCCATTATATGGCAGTGCTCAGGTTATTGTCTAGATCTCTTGCTCCATAGGCCATAATTTGAGCTTCCATTAGTCTCATTTTCTCCATCTTACCTATATTATCATTTTTAGTCCTTATTTCATTTCATTCATCCAGTAAATCATCCAAAATGAGTTAAAATACATTTAGGGCCTTTCAAACCCCAAAAAATGAATAAATTTGCAAAAAAATCATTCATATAGCTTACTCAGAACATCCTATGCATCTTTGACATTCTCCCATGTCCTCGTTTTCTTTGCTTGTGATTTCATTTCTTGTGAGATCTCCTTTTTCTCTCTCAAAGTGAAAACAATAGAAAAAATGACCTCTTTTCTCTCTTTTTCCTCTTTTTAGCACTTTTCTTACTTTTTATGGGCCCTTTTTAGGTGTTTTACCCATTTTTGCATTTTAGACTACAAAACCTACACCTTAGAGGTTTTAGCACATTATTAGAATATTGAAAGCCTCTATTTTTTAATCTAAGGCTTTCTTGGGCCTAATCCAGCCCTATTTTGGTCCTCAATACCCCTTTTGGGTCCCCATTGACCTCCCAATCCTATGCCCCATCTCATGGGCACCTAGGGATAAAAGTCACTTTTTATGCTTATTTTTGTTAGTCGTTTCTCTACTTTTTCATAGTTGATCCATTCTAACTCTATCTCTCTCTCTTATTCATTATCATTATAGGTGGGGTTGTTAGCTATATGTGGTGGTTTGGGACTTACTCTAATCTTGCTGACTGGTATTCATCTTCTCTGAACATCCCCCAACTTTCCCTTGTTACCTCTCTTGATGGTTAGTGTTGGTCAACCATTATGATTGTGGTTAACTTTCATTATTTATTTCCCTTGTGTAACTCATTTATACCACTTCACTTTGAGAACTCCTTTTTGATAGTTGTTAGTCTTACATTCTTAACCCCTATCATGGTGCACCTCTCAATGGTGATTCACATCAATGGTAGTAGTCAAAGAAACCAAGGACTAGTAGTTGTGTATTGGGTTATTGATGATTAGTGGGGATATGAGATTATTATAGTTGGTTTCTTCTTTAATAGTGAGATGAATAATGCCACAAAATATCACACAATCATTAGCACCTTGACCTATGCCCATGATTTAGGCACATAAAATGTGTAGTTATTCTCTAGCTCACTCTTAATCATGTCTCAAATCATTGATGTATAGGTTATCCTTAGTGTTGAGTTACTCCCCCTCTTCAAGGTAGTGAATAATTTTCTCTCTATCTTTGAGGATTTTTAGTTAACCCGTATCCCTTATAGGGAGAACACTAGGGATGATACCCTAGTGAATGTCATTCTGGCTAGTATGATTTGATTTGATATCACTTGTGTCCATTCTTTGTAGGAGCTAGAGCTAGATTTTAGATTACAAAACATTTGAACTCTCACCCATGGATCATGTCATTGACTTCTTCTACTTCCATCCTTATATGGTAAGTGTAGGTAATGGTTCCCATTAGATTTTTAGTTATTTATTTCCTTTGATTTAATGTGCCTTTTAGGTACTAAAAAACACTCCTTATTAATTTTAATATCAACTACTCGTAACTTAAGGGCATATGTAATCATGATTTTCATAACCCTACACCTCACTATTATTACACATTAGCTCATATGCTAACTACCAACCCTGGTCATCCAACTTTGAGACTCTACCACATACTTGGACCTCTCCTACATCATATTCTTTCCCTTCATACATCCTTTGTCCATCTTGGCCTTTTCACACATAAGATAGGCCCTCTATAGACCCCCTAGGGCCTTTAAGGAGCTTGTTGACTATCTTAATACCTTATTTGACCTAGGTGATAGATTATGTGAATAAAAATCATAGCCTAAGCTATAAATTTCCTTCACAAAAGTTGTGGCCTAGGCTGTGGCCTAGGTTGAACACATGCTAAAGTCCCAAGATGAACCCAAATGATAAAAAATGGCTAGTTTTGGGTCTTTTGGTAGATTAGGGTTGGGATATATGCCTCATTATCTTTAATTTGGGTCTTTCTCTTCTCTATTCACATTAAATATTGATTATTCTTACCTCTTTTTACTCTGATGCCTTCTTGAAACTATCTTGATTCATTATTTGTACTCTTGAGCTTGATTGGTGATGGAAGATCCCATATGCTGCTACACATTTGCTTAGAGACTCCATTTCCACTATTAATTGATCATTATTCCTTATGGACTTATTGTATTTTCTAAATTTGGCACTACACCTAATTTTTTCACTTGGTTTGAGCTCTTTCACCATTTCAATTTCTCACTTCACCTCTTCCTTTACTCTTGGATTTTGGTTTGTACTTCATATTGCACATAGCTTAGTATTCCCACTACATTACTTCCTAGTTTGAATTCTTGGTTGATAGAAAATATACACATATTATTTAATATTGACCTAAGGTAACATATCTATGTAATATGAAACTCCATTATTTGTGTATCATATATTATAGATTTTGATTTGTTTTGATGATTTAGTGGTTTTGTGAATTGTTTAGGATAGTTTCCTAATTTTATGCATTCATATGTGGTTATAAGATATCTTCATTGATTTAAATATTTACCATTATATGTTATGATTTCATTGGAAAAACATTTATTACATAGTAGGACTCTATATGCTCAAAACAACCTAGATAACTTTCTCAAACAATCTCTCTCTCTCTCTCTCTTGATAAACTAGAACACTGCATTGTTAGAAAATTATAATTATCAATTTAAAGGATAAATCAAATATATATTAGGCATTCTATTTAACCATTTATTAAAAATGTATTTATTTATTAAAACATCTTTCATTTTTCCTGAAAGTGCCTTAGCATCTATATTTACATTTCATTTGCTAGCTCCCTTTATTCAATATTAT
Organism: Torreya grandis; assembly: GCA_037957365.1. NCBI lineage: Eukaryota > Viridiplantae > Streptophyta > Pinopsida > Cupressales > Taxaceae > Torreya > Torreya grandis. The sequence continues at coordinate 1,998,973 of JARHVA010003040.1, read as the reverse complement.
TGTTTCCATAATTTATATGCAATCAATAGTATAGTCTTATCTACTTGATTTAATTTGGTTAGACACACTATATATAATTAAATAATTTTTGCACTTGTTCATGTTTTCCCTAACTTGGTTTACAAGTATGTCTATCTATTGGTATAAGACAATAAATTGTATAGCCACTATATACCTCTTGTAGCCCATAGAACCCGTGAGCCTTCTATCATGTTAGTGGTTTTCTTTATCACCCTAGTAAACATTTGTGGTTCTATTTATATTCTTGGAGCTATAGGTGTATGGAAAGGTGATTATTTTTCTTGAAAGTTTAGTAGTTTTGTCAAACCTACTAGGTTTATATGTAAATAGGGCTAAAAGAAATTAAGGCCTATAAAGAGAAAGAGAGGTTTGATTGAGATTCAATATCCATGGTTGATTATTTATGTTTGGAGGTTTAAGAGAGGTAAAATAAGAATGATAATTACCATATAACCTTTATGATAATGGAATAATCCTAGAATCAATAATGAGTCTTTTAAGCCTATCAAGCTAATTGAGAATGAACAAGCTTTAATAATAAATAGAGAGTGTGACTATAGAAGATGGTATATGAAGGTTAAAATTGAAAGGAAAGATAATGATGGATTTGTTACTAGATCAAGAACATTGATATGCATTATAGAAGAGATAATGAGTCTAGTGACTCAAGGATTTAATAAGAATAGAGGTCCATATAAGAGTAAGTACCTATAAATAAGAATCAAAGAATAAGACTAGAGTTGAATAAATTGATCAAAGTAAAGGATTAGAGGTAGGAATAAGTAAAGAGAATATATGTAATCCTAGGTTATAAATTAACATATAACCATGGAAATACACTAAATTTTAAATCAAAGGCATTCCTCTCATGTTATGATTCTAGTAGCATCTTATAAGCCTCCTCAATATAAACTTATCTTCCAACCAATTTTACACCTAACAAAAATCTAGGAGACCTTATTTATTTTGATGTTATTGATAAAGTAGAAACAAACATGCCTCAATAAAATTAATCACCACTCACATTCATGTATTTTTTCCTTGCTACTATGGTTCTCTAAACAATATGGTAGAAAACACATTACCACACATGGTCATGTCCAACTACCTACCTAATATTATGCCACCCACATATGCTCCACCTATGAAAATTCCAATTGTCATGTCTCCTTAAAAATTTATATAATTATATTATCACATGTTATCAAAATGTACATAGTTAAAAAAATATTATTTTTCATTTTATATTTCACACACTCAGGTAAAAACATTCACTCTTGGTGGTTTTATGCATACTTCCTATCTAAATACTCTTACACAAGCCTATCCAAACTCTTATTTAATTTATTTTGACATAATGCAAGTATATGATAAATACATTGATAAAAACATCAATCATACCATTTGAGGGATCCTCTTACTATGCCTATTTCCTAAACTCTCCAAATAAAAGGAAGAATGAGACCTCAAAGCACATGTTAGGGATTATCCCATACCCATTAGATATTTAATACCCTAGGATGGAGTGGTGGCCAAAATTTTCCCTAAAAAACTTGAGTTAAATTCATTAGATTAGTACTACCACCTCCTTAAGGATTTAATCCATATTTATTCAAACTTATGGCTAAGTTTTTGAAATCATTTGATATGAACAAGCTGCTCACATATAGTATGTTTTACACATTAAAAAAGAATACAATGAGTCTATTTACCAATTTAATATAAGGTGGCAGTAATCTATAGTTTCATGTAACATAGATCAATTATATCTGTGTGATATTTTCTCCACTCTCATAACAAAGAAACTAGGGATACATTTAGAAATTTCCTTACATAGTATACAAATAGGTAATAGAAAGTGTACATAAAATTGACCAAGAAATCATAGATATTGGTCATTAAAATTATAGATCAAATATATGAATCATTAATCCTAATAAAAATAGAGTGAATTATCATAACATTAACCATAATAAACAAGGGTTTAAGGTACTAAATCTCAATATTAATTTTGCCATGGAAAATGTGATAGATCAACTAAAAAATACCAATATTTTTAACAATAAAATAAATAAAAATATCAACAACAATAAAAAAAATATTTGGGGTGGGAGAAATCCACCTCCTCCACCCATTATTAATGTTATCAATTTTATCTATTCACCATCATTACAACCAATACAAAAAGCAATATCATAACCCTGACTAGAAATAAAATTTTCAATTTCAAATTTTGAGTTCCTATCTAGATAATAACCAACAAATGTTTAGTAAAAAAAATAGAACCAATGACTAAGGTATTATTGTACCAATGTCTTTTATCTTTTCTATACAATCATCACTCATGCTACTCTCACTTTTAGGGAGTATAAAAAAATCATCTAGATAATTCCTGAGGACCAACAAAATATATTCATAGATAAGCTTTTGGGAAGTGAAAATAAAAAACCTAAACCTTCCCTAGTAGTTCATGTGTCACCTTAGAATTTTAACTTTTTAATTTATAAAATTCCATTGTCTAACCACCAATAATGCATTAATAAAAATATGCCATAATATAAACCATCCAACTATCCTATACCATCTTGAACTCATGATGTTGAAGCCTCAACTTCTACATTGACAAACCCTAAGGTGTCCCCTTGATTATTTCATTAGGGGAAAATTATGATAATATGTGTTATGTAATTATAAAATGATAAGGATGTCAAAACTATTACATGAATAAGGGAGTACCAACCATAAGCCCCCCTATAATGAGTATTCTAGAGACCAATGTTCAAGGAAACCCAAAACATGTGGAGAACTAAGATCTTGTCACTTATCTCATGAAGACCATATTCCATATTTATTTCATGGGTTTTCTTAATAACTATGATAATCATCATATATAATTACTTAAATCCTTATGTCTTGGTAGTTTATCTATTGTCACCCCACCTATGAATGCCCACATTAACCTTATATATCTATTCATGTATCCTCCTAGGTAAGATGCTAAGAACATTAGATATTTATTTTAATTTAGATTCATACCTGTAGATTTCAACATAGATGGAAGAGGAGATATGACATTATATATAAAGTTTTGAATCTATAATAACTATGTTAATAATAATGGTTGATGATGAGGATACAATCACTATATTCCATTTATTATTTCCTTAAAATACAGACAATGGAAAAAAAAACATTCAATGACTAGGAACACCCTTTAAGGATATGATATCCTCAAATATTCTTCAATTAGGACCATAGTGTTATTGATCACTTTGGGAACCAAAATAGTGCTTACAATGTTTTATAAATCATAGATAAGGACACCAATTATAACATGATTCCAAGGAGGCATTAGATCTAGAGGATGAAAGTGATCTCATCCAAAACTTTCCAATAAATCATATTACTACATTCAAACACATTTAATGTTCATTATGAAAACCTCAAGATAAATCTAGGACTTCATATGAACTATCATTTACCTGGAAATGAAATAACAAATCCTTTTCCACCTACTAAAGAAAAAATAATTGATTACAATTGTGGTGTAGGTTATAAAATCAATATTTGAATGTCATAAGGATTCACCAAATGAAAAACCTAAAAAAAAGGCATATGAAAAGTATATAAAGTGAGTGAAAATAATATTATAATAATACTAACCATCTTGACAAAGTTAAAAGTTTAAATCATTAATATCCTAGAGAAATATAGTCACATTACACTCCCTTTTAAACCACATGGGCTTAGAACATATAATCTTTACAAGTCTGAAGTCTAGAAACATAATATGTTGTAACTATCATACCTAACATATTCATGGTGAAGATCTCTTGAAATTAAGAGATATCCTTGAGAACAATGAGTATCCTTCCATCTTGATTGATCAATGAATGTTAAATTATGATGGGTTAAAATTTCATTTAGGCACAAGGGAAAGAGTAGTTATGATCTCTCCTCAAGGGCATATCATGCCTTTTAGGTTTATAATATATTTTGAAAACATAAATAATGGTGTATAATATAAATTCTTGATGTTGAGAATGCTCATTTCTAGGAAACTCAATGTTTAAAATCTCAAGATTCAAGTAGATAGTCACTAATTAGGTCTCTAAGATTTATGAAATTAAGGTTTAGTATATTTAGTTTTATAAGAATGTTCTATGATAAGTTTCCAAGGAGTTCAAATTTTTTTTCGTAGAGCCTATCTAGGGAGAATAACCAACTAACTGATTTGATGGTTTTTTCCACTCCTCAATTCTAGCCTCAACATATATTTAGAGAATATAAATTTATGGTGTCTATAAGACTTAAAACTCCATCTAAAATATGTTTAATAGACAAATTCTCACTCAAATATAATAAAAGTTTCACCTTCTTATCCTAGAATTTAAGGAGACTGATGAAGCAATTTTATAATTGCTAGAAGTCTGTGATCATCTTGCCACATCACACAACATGGGATTTTATCACCCCTTGTATCTATTATATACCCTTGAAATTTAGTACTATGATTCATATTGTAAAATTAGGTATTACCTATCTTATCAGGAAGATCATGAGGTATTTTATGTAGACAATGAAGATTTTGATTTCTACTTACACCATGTGAATTCAAATAAGGGAATGTTTATCTCATAAAGGATACCATTGATATCAATATTGGAGTTGAAGAGTAGCCTAAGAAATTTAAGCTCAAATATTCACTCACACCTCAAGAGATATAATACCAAAATAATTGTCTCATTGAACTCTCAAAAGATGTCAACCTTTTCCTAATTGGATATGATGGGAATATAACTCAAAGTAGTAGTTCATAATCTAGTCACCAAGCCTAACGCAAAACCTATTAAACAAAATAGGCTAAAACTTAAGGTTACATTAGTGATGAAATAAGAGGTTATTAGGATCTTGAAATTATGATTCATAAAACTAATAGACTACAATAAATGGGTGTCCAATACCGTACCCATCCTTAAAAAGAATGGTACAATCAATATATTCATCAAATTTAGAGACATCAATAAGGCATGTCCAAAGGATGAATTCCATTACCACCCATATATGTTATTTTGGATGCCAAAGCAAGATATAAGTTTTTATTTCTCTTGGATGGTTTCTATGAGTATAATCAAATACACATTTCAAAGGAAGACCAAAATAATACCTCATTCACAACATTGTGGGGAAACTTATGTTATGTTTTCATGATTTTTGGCCTCAATAATTCTAGTGAAACTTATCATATATCCATGAAACTAATATTTCATGACCTCATTCATAAAATATTGGTGGTTTATGTTAAATAAATTCTATGAAAATATAAGAAAATAGTAGATCATCTTGGGGTTTGCATATTATTCTCACCTTCCTAATCAAATACGGGTCTACACTTAACCCATTGAAGTATGTGTTTAGAGTTATTGGTGGGAAAATATTAGTTTCAATAATTGTAAAGAATCGTATTAACATTGATATGACATAAATGTTTTATTTTATAGATGACCCCTATTGATGAATGAAGAATAAGATAATTATTAGGGAAGTCGGGGTAAATATGAAGGTTAACCTTAATATTGCATGTGTTTCCATCCCATTAAAAATATGATAAAAATTAGAGTGATATAACCTATAATATATAATACCAAGATGTATTTGAGTCGGTAAAGTGATTTCATATGAATCCATTGATTCTCATGGCACCTAAGTATTATTGACCTCAGATTAATTTTCTTAAGGAAAATGAGACATTCCTTGTTTGCATGTTAGCCCATGAGGATGATTATATAAATTTTATTTAGATATATATATTATTATTTATAATCTTATTGATTATGAAGTGAGGTATACCTAAGAAAAAAATAAGTGTCTAGGTATAGTTTCTACAACAAAGTGATTGAAGAATTACATGTTCACTTAAAATACAAATGTCTTTGTGAGATCTAAATCCCTTCATACATTCTTCACCGAAACATCCATATCCATAAATTATGGATATTTCATGATGATTTTGAGTGAATTTTAGCTAACCTACATCAACCATAAGTCCATTAAGTGACAAATCACATTTAAATGGTTAGTAGATTCACCTTTGGAGGATAGTGAGATTGTTGACACTAACTTCATATATGAAGTCATATACTATATATAGAAAACTATTGTCACTTATTACCCATGGTATGTTAACATAATAAAATAATTTATTAACCAAAAATATCCCTAAGGTGCCAATTCCCAACAAAGTCAACGCTTTCAAATCATTACATTCAAGTATGTAATCCTTGACTAAGTCCTATACTGGAAGGATTTTGTTGGAATGATGTTTATATGTGCAGATATATAATATTATTATAAATCATTGTTTAAATTTAATGGATGTGTTTATGGTGAAAGTTTTCTTGGTGATTAAATTATGTGAAGGGTTTACATCATGTTTTATTCTTGACCCATACCTAACCATGATGTTGTAGAGTAGGTAATAAAATTATCTAAGTGCTAACAATTATCCCATGAAATTCATGTCCTCAATCAAGTGATCTAACCAATTGTAACACCTTAGCCTTATCTAATTTGGGTTGGGACCTAGTTGGTAATCTTTCCCTTTCTTCTTATGATGACCATCATTTAATAATTATAACCACTCAATATTTAAATGAGTGTGTAGAAGCAATAACACTAACCAACATCAATAGGATGATAATTTAATAGTCCATATTGAACAAAATCATTTGCATATTATGTATCCCATAAGTCATAATGACATATAATGTATCCCCTATTAAGAAAATTTAGGTATATAAACTATGCAATAAGTTATCCATATATCACCACATGGCCTGATTATACTACCCTCAAGCTAAGGTCAACCCAAGGATATATAAAAAATTGAAATCAATACTATTCAAGATTGTAAAAGACAACAAATTAATCTTAACCTTTATTATTAATTATGTGTATATAGGGTGAGTATTCGTAAACCTCTGAAAAAACCATTATTCCCTTATTTTTGACATAGAAGAATTATAACTTTAGAGGTATAAATCCCAAGTATTTGTGTTTATTTATAGGGTCTCTTGGATGAATAAGAGTAAAAAATAATGCACCTCAAATATTTATAAATTTTATATGAGCTTCACAAAACCATGTTGCCTATGTAGATCGTATGTTCTATCAATACAATAAGAATGTTCTTGAGCACCCTATATAGGTTGGTGATATTTTCATGATACTTGATATTATAACTTTAAAAAATAAAGGATAAGGTTATAAATTTATACCTAATTTGGTAGGCCCATATTTTGCTAAAAAATATTTTCAAAATGTAGTTTTTTATGGTATATCCTAAAGGGTAAGCAGTTTGATGAATCTATGAACTCTTAAAACAGAAAACACTACTACATATATATGTCACATTTCACATTTACCTCTCTATATCAATAAAATCCCATTTTTATTTTATTATTTTTATATATAATTTATTTTTCTATGATGGATATTTATCTACGAGTTCACATGACAAAACCTTTTCTATATCATATTATTTCATCTCTTCCCATTACCCTTTCTCCCTCTTATAAAAAATATTTAAAAATCAACATGAAGTATTATTTATATCTTAGTTATTATGGGTAATACACCTTCTTCATGTATACATTCCTACAATTCTTAGATATTCTAGCCTAAAACCTAGTCTAAAATCTTGTTTGTGGCATAATCCTTTATGGTTCCCTCTAATAAAAGAACTAGCATGTTATAACTAGGTAATAATATTTGAATAATTTGTTCCTTGTGGATGAGCCCTTTCATCTTACTATTTTCTTGGGGTCAAAGTCTAGTAATAAGAGACTTTTTGAAATAAAGGGACACAATGCAAAGTCAAGCCTATAAAATCAATAAATAATGAATAAATTAATTTTATATATCTCACCCTTTACTGATCCTTGGTTGTGATCCACCACATTTAACTATTTGGGTAAGGTTAGAATTTGGGGGATATTCCCTTACTCACCTAAATTTATCATTTTGTGATGAGAACATGCCTCTTCCTAGTCACATGTGGCTAAATGTAGGGGTTCACCAAAAAAAGGTAAAATCAAAGAAATTCAAAAAAGTTTAAAAACTATAATAAAATACTTTAAAAATTATTAATCAGATGTTCATGATAAAAGGATAACCCTCTCCTTTACAAATTTTACCCTAGTTGACCATATGCTAATCTAAGCCTCAATGATGCCTATAAAACTAATGTTTTCTAACCCTAACATGAAGTAGAATTATCCTCAAACCCATATAAATTAAGGTTGGCTTATTATTCCTTATGAAGTGTTTGATGAGTAGATTTTTTTAGCCATTCTACATATCCTATTTTCCCTTCATCCACTACTACATACTAAGTGTCACTCATCATGTATATGAAATAGTTCTATTTTTACCTACAAAATAATTATTATCGCATATACATTGTGTAAATAATCAAATGTTACATTTGGATAATTTTTTAATATAATAAAATTATAATCAAATTCATATCATTTTATTAAAAAAAAATGTCCATATCATTTCATACATTCGTATCCATCTACTAATATAATATTATAAAGAATAAAAATCTGAAAGAAAGAAAATAAATAATATTACCCTGAAAATTCGATAAAACCATAAATTAGGGACAAAATATTTGATAAGTGAGTAAAATTATCAAACTCTTAAAAAAACCCATGATCTAGTATTAATAAACTTAAAATAATGAATTCCTAGTACAATAGCATGCAAAATATTAGGATAAGAATGGTCTTAGGCCAAGAGAGAATAAATGATGCAAGAGAAAGAATTAAAACAATAAGAATGAGTTGTTTGTTGAGTGTGTAGTGACATGAAAGAGGTGAGATCTTAATATAGAACTAAGAAAGAAAAGGAGTGACATGTGCAAGCTTAGGCATGTGTGTCATGTGTCCCTAACCCTATTACAAGTGAGGATGATGTGTGTAACATGTGGGGGGAGAGGAGTTACATGTAAGTAAATCCAAAGCCAACAAGTGGACTAGAGAAGTGAGTGACACTTCAAAAGGCTGAAATAGATTGTATTTATAAATAAACTAACTACACACACACATGTCTTAGAATAAGACTTTAAATCTATAGGAAGGACCCATGTTAAGGCTAATTATCAAACACTCCCCCTTAAGCTTAAATTTAGGATTACTGAAATGGAGAAAACATTTTATAAACAAGGAAGGGAGTTGAAACTACATAATACTCCCCTTAATAGAAACTTAATTCAAGAGGAATTACAAAAGATAAGATAATAAAGAAGAAGATAAAGTGATGCCAAAAGTCATAAGTATGAAAATGTGATCACCAAGAATACTTTTCAGATAACATGGTCGATATGTAATGAAACAAAGACCATCAAGAAGGATAAATGATCCATAAGCCTACAAGAAAAACTAGCTAGCACTAGACTTTCAAATTAAGTACCAATATGCCATCAAAATATAATATACATACATAAAGTAATAAAATCAGATGTAAATAAAAATGGAGTAAAGACAAATTCCATGACAAACTGTGATATCCTACATGAAATGAAGTTAGTCAACATAATCAAAGCATATATATTATAAAATAAAATTAAATAATGCAAAATCATATCAAGATAATCAAAATAGAGACAAGGAAGACATGTGACTAGGAAAATATATTTTACATGAAATATTATAAGAATTATTAAAATAAGACATATCAAAGTCTCTAAAAGATTTTTTTAGGAATCCATACTTTTTTACCTTAATATGTAGGATATTTAGTCATTTTACAACAATGCAGAGCATCATGTGTGGATTTACGACATAATTTTCATGGGTGTAGTTTTAAACATTTACATATACAATGTCCATGTTTTTCACAATGTACACACGGTTTAGCTATTTTAACAAAAGCATAAGTATTATAAGTAGTATAATCAAAATAAGTTGCATGATAAGTCTTTCGATGAGGATGATAATAAGATAATAAATTTTCATTATAATTAATAAAATCATCATATCCAAGTTAGAATTTGTATTTTATTTATAAAAAATAGGTTCAAGTATACTTGATTCACACTTACCAAGCACACCACTTGAATATCCCATTAAGTGCATGATTTTGAAACTAGGATTAGTATAAGGAGTGTTTAAATAAATTTGAGGTGATTTAGAAGCAAAATTTTTATGCCATTAGAGTCACTAACATGTGCAAAAGACACATATTTAACATTAAGGGCATTAAAATAAAATTGCATCCTTATCATATTCTCATGAAAAGAGGTTTTAAGTGAATTAAGAGTCATATTTGGGAATTATAGTTGGTTCTTAAGATCATTAATTTTATCATTTTGAAATACAATATTTTCCTAAAAATTATTAAGTATGAAAAATAATACCAGTTTAAATGCCATATCAAAACAAAAGTGATCAAAAAATAAGTGGTTCAACACTAATGTGATAGAAAAAAACTTTCTTGGATTCATTAAAAAAAATAGTGAATTTGAATTTAATTCATCAAAAAATTAAATATCATGATTTAACTAAATTTGAAAAAGTAATTCCACAGCAAAACATAAAACTAAAATTAATTCAAGTGTTTTGGGAATAAAAATCCCACTTAAATTCTTTTTAAGGAAATAATATATATAAAACACATAAGTTTTATTTGAAGGAAAAATAAAACACATGCCACATAATACTTATAAAAAAACTTTATCAAAGAGTCTTCATAAAGGATACATGTAAATAAAATCCTTTAGGAAGAAAAGCTTATGTGTCTTTTATTTTATTTTTGAAGAGAAATATTGCCATGTAAAGCTTCAAATGAGGTTTATTTAAAAAAAACAAAGAATTGATTTATTGTCATAAATATGGCACCATAGAAAAATTAAGCATAAAGAAACAATTTTTTTTTTGAAATGTGTAATTTTAGAATGTGAATAATGAGCAAATAAATAAGTTTATTTGATTTAGCATCAAATGTGTTTTAACTTTTAGAGATTAATATCTTGAAAAAAGAAACATTACTAAGTTTTTATTTTTATTTTTCAAAAAAAAAACTAGTTAAATTCCATGCATAATAGCCATCTAAGAATAGAAAAAATGAAATAATTAAAGGCAAAATGCTTAAAGTAATATATCTCAAACCAAAATCCCAATGATAATAAAAGTTTTTACATAGTATTAAAGTTTAATTACTATGTAGAACTAGCTATGAAATCTATTAATGAAATAAAGAAACTAGATGATAATAATATGCCACTTGGAAAAAAATAATAATACAATCCAAAGGAAAATAAAAATACAAAATAACATCCAATAAAAGTAAGCATTAAAACTAGAATGGAACTCCACATGAAGACACTAAATAGTTGTTAAAAACATAAAGATAAAATAATGATGAAGAGAAGGAACCTGATGATGTTGTACTAGAGGAGTAAACATAGATATGAGAGGTACATTACATTACCTAAAATAGGTTAATCATATAATTAAAGTTGAAAAAATAAAAAAATAAAACATTTTTATTTTTTTTGAAAAAAAATCATGTTTTTACAAAAAACACAAACACGGTTTTGAGGATATGTCTCAAACTGTGATATAAGTTTTTACAAAAATTTGACAAAAAATTCTTAGTTATAAAATGAAGAACCCTTTAAATTTAAATGAAAAAAAATAATTCAATTGAAATATATATCTAGGTGAAAAAGATAGGTTTGTAAAAAAAATAGTTTATTTGTTACCAAAAAACTTGCAAAATAAAGTTAGAAGGTAAAAAACACTAACAAAAAATTACACTAAAAAAGGGATATATTTGGAAAAAATCCAAAATTACTCCAATAAATACCTATAATAAAAGGCTAGGGGAAAAGAAATCGTGCAAGATAAAAAAGTAAAGAAAAAGGAGATGGATCGAACAATATTGCAAGGGTGGATCCATTGTAAAAAAAATCCATGATTCCTCCACAAATCTGTATGCTCAAAAACCAAATATCAAAAGCTAACCTACTCTTATGCTATTATATAATATTATCAAGAATAAAATTTTGTAATAAAGTAAATTAATAATATTACCTTGAAAAGTAGAGCAAACCACAAATTTGAGATAAAATATTTGATAAGTGGGGAAAATCATCGAAAGGTGAAAAGCCCCCACAATCTAGTATTAGTAAGCTTGAAACAATGAATGAAAGTAAAATTTCATTTAAAATCTTAGGAATTAATGAAATTAGACCCAAAAATAATCAATTATTCAAGATCAAGACTTATAAGTGGAGAGGATGTATGTGCCATATGGGGAGAGAGGAGTTACATGCAAGTAATGCTAAAGCCAACAAGTAGACTAAAGAGGTGAGTGACACCTCATAGGCTAGAATAAAATGTATTTATAAATAAATAAACACATTAGACTTAGGATAATATTATAAAACTATATTAAGGACCTAAATTAATCTTAATTCTTCAATATCTACAATGCAAAACCTAGAAAACAAACATTACAAGATCTTAAGAAGATGCTAGAAAGACATTTAAATCTAAAACTAGGTCATATGTGTATGCATATATGTATGTATGTATGCTTATTTATGTATATATATCATTATTATTTATATAAATCAAGAGTATGTACATCATCCCTACATTGAGAGGGAAAGTGTGGCTAAAATCTCAAAAAAAATGCATAGTAGTAGCTCATAGGATTCTAGTCATCCTTACCTTTGAGCACCACTTGAATTAGAGTTCCCTAAGATCATGATCTATGTACTATGGTATCCTCTATATTTTTAGTGATTATGACTCTTAATACTAATCCAATTCCTCATACGGATAGTCTTAGTATATAGTCTATTAATTTGAGAAAGCATGTCTAGCTCAAATATCAACAATGTTCCTCAAGGTTTTTAACCTGAGCCTCCAAAGTGGAAATGATAATCATAGTCTAACTAGCTTTTGGGATACATGGTATGGTATGAATAAACATAATATTACCAAAAAACACTCATAATGACCCAAAGTCAACTAGCATCTCTTCTCTAATCAAACCATTGGCCTTATAAAAGAGATATAGACCAATGTCACATATCATCCTCTACCAACACAATGCATAATCTGAAACATATGTATACATACACATTTATATCATATTAAAAACATAAAATTTATGAATATAGTAATACAAATTTAGCTAATTGAATTATGTTAAAAACTAATCATGATAAGTAACCTACTTGGGTCCCCCTCATGCTAGTGAGGGTTAGAATACTATTAAAACCTCATCTATACCTCCTCCTCCCCCTTGGTTATTATATCATCTCCTAAATAATACTAATATCCTCCTCATATATCATTTTTTTCTCTATCCTCCTCTTGTAGCAACCGTCAATTGTTATTATCACTAATATCTAGCTAGTAGCCCATGTTCTACCTAAACTACCTTTATAGAGCCTACCTTACACCTCCTTCAATCATTGTTGGGTATTGAATACTTTATCCTCCAAATCTAGGGGGAGTACACACTCCTATATTGACACCTTGTTTCTTTTTTATTGGTGTACTAGGTGTTTATAACTACCACCCTAATCTATCCAAATTTGCATCTCAAGCCTCTTTATTTCTCCTGTAGAAGAATTAGGGAACTATGAGGTTAAATACATATTGTAGCCAAAAATACTTTGGTACTTATTGGACCCCAAATTATATAATAACATATTATAAGTATTTTGGAGCTATAGTATGAATGAACAAGGGCATAAAAGCAATCATGCAAAACCAAAACAATGAAGAGAGAAACCTAAGGGAATAAAATGGAAGACCTTGCCTAGAAAGGAGAGTCATTAAAGACAAGGAAGTAGAATGATCATAAGATATAATACCTAGAGAAGCTCAAGACTAGGACAATAATGTAGGGAGTAGAGGTGGTTATAAAGCAGTTTACAAAATCAATGGGGATTAATGAGAGCATAAATCTATCATTGGTCTATAAAAGAAGAGGAACAAAAACTTATACATAGCAGAGAGAGGATATATAGGGGTGGTTAGGATCGATTTAATGAAAATTAATTGTAATGTCTCTCCATGACTCATTATTTTTTATTATCTTTGGCTAGTCATCACTTTCATATTATTGATGTAATTGAAAGTGAGGGGTTAGTTATGTATAAATACCACTTAGCCTTAGTTAAAATGTGTTTTTTCGATGGATAGAGTTGAAATATATGTTATTGATATTGTTAAATTTAATTTTGAACTGATTATAAATATATTAATGAAGAGAGTGTAATGAATAAATGACCTTGTAATCTTATCTAATGAAAATAATAGAATGTTTGGACTATAAATTGTGATGTGTTAAACATTATAGTGTTAAATTTGCTTTTAAAATAGTAGTTATATGTATTAAATGGATTCATCAAATGATTGAGTTTAGACTAATATTTTTAATAATAATTAATAAACATTGTAACTCAAATTCCTAAGTAATATAGAATCATCTAACCACCATCGCATGGCAGAATTGATGTGGACCGGTCTAAGATACACGCCTTAGGTGAGAATAACACATATGATATTATGGCATGAAATATCATTGGCTTTTTATTTATATTATGCACATAACTAATACTTAGTCATGTGAATCTAATAAAAAATACCCAACATTTTTGGTTTCATTATTAGGACATGTTGCACTTGTTGGCATGATGGTAGAATAATACTCAAACAAATATCTTTAGAAAATGTTGAGTGCTTGGTTAATACCATACTGTATAATTTTACACTCTAGTATCTTTAACCAATATTTTATGCATGCACATGGGTAGAGAAGCACCTATATGACTTTTTATGTGAAACATTCTTTGTAGAGTTACCCATTCACTTACATGTTTGGATTTTGACATATGCACAAGACCACTCAATAAATTATGGATGGAAATATTATTAGTTTTTAGAATGTTAGACAACCTTATATAATTTTTAAACTTCTTAGACATGATTGATAGGTATTTTGTGGAATGAAATGCTTAATATATATATATATATATATATATATATATATATATATATATATATATATATATATATATATATATATATATATATATATTATAGAACACAATCTCTACGTATTCTTGTCTCAAAAAATCATGATTCAAATTTGTAAGGGAACCATGTGGGAGGTATCTCAAGTAATATTTTTTATATATTAAGAAGATTTTGGTTGATTTGGGGCTTGATAACTTCCCCATGGATGGATAGACTCTCTAAAAACTAAACAACATGAATGGCATTGAAATGGAAGGTTATACATCAGCATAGGAATGGAAGTTCAATACGGAATTTAGATAGTGAGAACTATATAAGCATAAGTATGATGAAGCTAGGAATAAGGATATGAGAGGTAGATATCCTAGATTAAAACATGAGGATACTGTAAGTGTCATGAGAATCTATAAGAGGGAAAAAAGGCATGCTGAGTAATCCCTAACTATGGTTTCATGCCCTTCACTATCATAGGTATGTGCAAAAGTAAGACAAACATTGATATCATAACCCAATATATATATTACCAACTCCCCCACCACAATTAATGTTCATGAGTTTGAGTTTGATGTAATTTTCATTAAAAATTAAGATTCTGATAGTGCAAAATTTAAATTTAAATCTAAAACCCCATAAAGGAGTCTTTAGAAGTGTAAGATAAAGCTACCAATCTATCATTAGTTTTTACCTTTATATTGTAATTAAAACATATGGTTTACCTTATAATTCTCAATGGACCAAATCTAATTAGTGGGTAAACTATATGAGTAACAATAATTGATCAACTTCCCCTAATTCCCATCGTCTATGGTGTATGCATTATTTTAGGAGGCACAAGAATAAGTACTAGCAATGTTTCTACTAGAGATATAAGATCAAGATACAATGTAGGATGAATTAGAGTACTGACTCCCTAGGATTCTATAGAAACTAGAGGAGTGTCATAACAAGGTCCACTATAACCAACTAGTGCACCTACAATCTACTATGAGATGACAGTTTATTTTACTAAATATCAGTGTCAAAACTGCATTAAAACATGTTCACAAGTGTGAAATAATTTAGAGAGCATGGGGTATCACTTATTAAGAGTGAAATATAACTCAATTTTCCACCACTTTACTGGATCATGCACATAAATTATATCACAATTTTGACCCCCAACAAATGGTTATGAATTATGAATTATTAAATGCTTTTTTTCTCCAAGAATTTCAACAACAAATTATTATTTCCCTAAAATATGTCAAGAAAGATTTTACTAAGAGTATACACACATATGATGCATATTTAAAAATTCTTATTTCAAAACTATACTTTGATATTAACATGAAATAACATGCTCAATGGTTTGTGGGAGGTTTATTACTTCTATTTTGATGAGCCTTATCTCATAAGACTTTCATTATACTATGTGAGGCACTAGAATCCTCCTTCTGCACTAAAGCCATGGGAAGTATAGATATGAGAATCATCCCATTTTTAGAGGCTTATATCAATGTGATATATTTTTTGTTAGATAAGATTATGGTCAATAATTCTTGTGACACCCATAGTGGTTTGTGGTGTGTTGACTGTAAAGTGGAAGGCCATAGTAGGAATAATTATCCACAAAGGAATGTTCAGGATATATTGAAATAGTCTAATGAGATTTGCAATGAAGATCATGATGTAAGTATTTATCCCTTTCTTTAATTCACAAACCAAGTTAAAGTCTCTCTTTATTTTAAAATATGTGATGCATGATACCAATTACTATAGGGTCATTAATGAGAATCATGAAGAATGCACATGAGGTACATGCTAAAATTACATAAATAACAACCAAGACATTGGTGGAGTTTGTCTTTTAGAGGTTTAGGTTGTGTAAATGGATATGGAGGTGGTCATTTTACACCTAAGACATGTTACAATTGAAGTTATTTGAACCACTACCAACATGATTTCATACTTTATTTAACTTAATCCTTTTGTAAAAATTAACATCTCTTGGAAGAATGTACTAATTTGTATGCTACCATTACCAAATAATAAAATGAGAAAGGTGTTAGGATGATACATGTTTCCAAAAACTTCTAATACTTATTGGAGATCATTCCCTACCACTACACCATCTATACCCAAGGTTAATATCATTACACAAAGTGGCGCTCATTCCCAACTAGTCTTAAATCCACCTGTTAAAAAGGTGAAATGTGGAAATCCTCATGTGTAACACTATCTTGATAATTAATTATAGAAAAAAGTGTTGCATAAAATAATGGCCTTAGTTTAGGAACTACAAGGTGCAATTGAATTCTTAAAAGATATGGATTATAAATTATGGGCTGAGATGTAATGAGATATGTTACCCATATACTTACGACATGATAAGCTTTAGGAGCTATACAAACTCTTCCTTATTAAAGACACCATTCCTCTCCTCAAGAGTTGGCTACAATAATAAAAAACAAAAAATTTATACGACTATTATTTTAACCATGCATGATGATAAGAGAACCATATTTAACTAAACCTTGAGAGTGACAAAGAGGTCCTTGTCAATGTATTCATTTATGTCTTGATGATCTATGACATCCTAGTAGACATTGACATAAAATTTAATTTTCTAACAAAAGACACTTAGTCAAATATGTGGAGCCCCACATTGCAACCCTCTCCACATGTCTTGTTCATGGCGAACAGGACTCATGCACTAATAATAAGCATTCTTAAGGATGCCACCATCAACATCTTAGGCATTTCATTAAATGGTGATTTTAAGGTATTTGATTATTTTGAAGTTGATGACTTCCATGTTCTTTTGGGTTAGCCTTGGTGTTAACTGAATAATACTAAATTGTGTTTCAATAAAATGTATATTAGCTTTGAAAATGATACTTAGCACATACTCATACTTATTAATAACAACAAAGTATACCCATTTGTGTAACCCATTCATGTTGATGAGAATGTTAATACTATCTATAACATTACTTCTCAAGGACATCAAAATGTGGATATTACTCCTGATGGCATTTTGTGATGGAAATACACTCAATCTCTTTTTAATACTACCAATGTCACTTATGACCAATGGGCTCAAGGTGCATATTATATATTAAGGCATGTCTATGGTGTTTTATAAATCCACCTAAGTTCCACCCAAAAGATTGTTCGGTGCCACAAAATTGTTCACCTCATTAGTGGATAGCTAATGGATATAAAACCCTTATAGTTGGATTAGGAACCTAGGTTTCATGGACATATGGAGGTACATGAATACTTATAATAGTTATAGGCTTATAATATTAATGAGGATGAAAGGTTTCATGTCATCACCTTTCTATTTCAATGGATAACTACTCGATAGTGGTCTACTCATTGGTATTAATTAGATACATGGGAACAAGTATGTGTATCCATGCATAATCATTTATGCTATGATGACCAGGTTCATGCCACCTTGATTTATAGTGCTATTAATTCATTATAATAACATATAACATAATGTGAAAGCCTTTGGAATAATGATGATATATTTTTAATAGAATTCATATAGGTAAATTCAATCTATGATACCTTACATGTCTAGGCTAAGGAATGGCACATTCAAAAAGAAACACAAAAAGATATAGATGCTTAAAAACACATAAAACATGGTCTATTTTCACCTTTACATTTTCTTCACCAAAGAGAGATTTGAATTTATCTCTATAAGAAATCTATCAAGTCATTATTAGTGATCATGAATTAGTTGAAGACTAGATATAAAATATACATAGAGAAACTCAACAAAATTAGACCATCTTTTAAGAACCTGATACTCTTACCATAGCTTAGTTGGGACCAAACTTCCACTATTAATATTACTATCAAGAATAGATTTGAAAGAGAAAATAGAAGGTTATGTACCAAGTTAATGAGGGTACTAGTTTTCAACTAGAGCCATCATTTAACCAATTAAATATACATATAGAGTGTGGGGTTCATTATTTTAGAGATATGTTATAGTCTGAGAAAAAATCATATTTTATGACACTCCAAATAGTTCAATAAAACATTGGGATGGAATATGCACCCAAACTATCCATGGTTTGGAATTACTGGTATGATGTTGAGATCACCAAGATCTTTGAAATTTTACATGAGTACAAAGATTTTTTACCATACAAATACATGGAAATTAAATTATTACATCCATAATTTATAAAAATGCACATCAAGTTGTTGAAGGTGCTCGACAAGTGAGGAAATGGTCATATCAAATGAACCTAATCTATGCACTCAGGTTAAAAAGGAAATTTAAATCATGTTTCACTCTAAAGTTATTAATCCCATTGATGAATCTAAATGGGTTAGTTTCATAGTGATCAACATCAATAAGGATGGTAACATTCACATTTGTGTGGACTCTAGGTTTCTCAGTGTGGTATGTATAACAAATTCTCTCCCAATTCCATTCACCAAGGAAATTTTGGAAGGTGTTATTGGGTGTGAGATCTACACCTTCACTGATGACTTTTTTGGCTATCACCAAATCTAAATTATTGAGGAAGACAAGTCAAAGGAAATTTTTACAAGTAAATGGGGTTCATTTACATACAATGTTATTCCTGTTGGCCTAAAGAATGCATCAATAGTGTTTTCATGCATCGTAGTGGAAGTATTGAAGGGTTTTATGCACAAATTCACTCAAACATACTTAGATGACTAGAACATATATGGTTTAGTGTGTGACCACTATGATAATCTATGCCTCATTCTTGAACATTGACATTATCCTTAGATTTACCTAAATCTAATGAAATAAATCTTTTCCACCCCATTTAGGATCCCGTTAGGACATATTATTTGCTAGGATGGCTTATTAGTGAATCTTGATAAAATTATAGTCATTGTCCAACTCCTAGCACCAACCACTCAACATGATATCCATGCCTTGTTAGATCACATAGGGTATTATGTAATTTTAAGTCAAGTTTATTCTAACATATCCACCCTAATGGATGAACTAACCAAACATAATGGCTTATTATTATGAATGGCTCACTATAAATAAGCACTTGAAACCTTGAAATAAAAATTGGTGATTTCACCCATTCTATAGTTATGAAATAGAACTAGTCATTTCATCTTCATGTCAATGCTTCAAATATGGAAGCAAGTGATATCTTGGCATAACTTCATGATGTAAAATTTTATTATCCTATTTATTTTTCAAGATAATATCTCACAATAATGGAATGAACATATTCCCCAATTGATTGTGAGGCCTTATCTATGGGTTATGCACTTCATAAGTTTCACCAATACTTGTTGGAAATACCATTTATCTTTTGTATATATATATATATATAAAATTAATTGCTCAAGTATTTTTTCGATAATTAAGTCTTGCATAGACACATATACCATTAGATTATTCTTTTTTTATGAATTCTAGTTCTCTATGGTTGTTAACCTAGGCAAATTTAATTTCAAACCTCATCATATTTCACATTTTCAATATGGTGAACCATTACATTCAATATAGGATGATTTATCTGATGTAATTAATTTTCAAGTTTCACACGTGCCTAAAAAATTGGATAAAATTATGGATTTTATTATAATAGGATCCATGTGAAACACCATTATCACCAAAGAAAAAAATAAACTAGGTGTGCATGCTACCCCATTCTATCTTATTGGCAGAGACCTAAACAAACTTGGCGAGGATGAAGTAATACAAAGCTATGTAATGTATCCAAAGCATGTGTAATTCCTTCAATAAATCCATGAGGGCATCATAGGAGGACATTATGCTAGTGATAATGGCCAACCTTATTCCAAAATGCTAAAGCTTATGTGTTCCAATGTGATATCTATCAACGCATAGGTAAACTAAATTGATAGGATGTTATGCCTTTTCATCCAATACTTACTCATGAACCATGTGAGAAATGGGCTATTGATTTTATTTAGCCCATTAAACTATTTGTGTGAAGGATTAATGTGAGGTACATCATTACTACCATAGACTATCTCACACATTAGGATGAGGTAGCACCCATGGATGATTGTACTACTTCAACTGCCACCCAACTTCTATGGGAAAGTATCATCACTAGGTATGGATGTCCATTAATATTGACAAGTGATCATGTCACTCAATTCCTAAATAAAACCATGTGCATCCTCTTAGATGAGTTCATGATTATTCACCATAAGACCACACTATAACACACTCAAGGTAATGTTATAGCTAAAGCCTTCAATAAGATCCTAAGTAATACACTTAACAAGATTTGTAACATCATTTACACTAATTGGGATGATTGAGTTTTTCTAGTCTTATAGGGATATCAAACCACATACAAAAGGATAAACAAGAATTTCAATATTTTATTTGCCATTGAAGTAATTTTACTAGTAGAGTTCCTTATCCCCTCTTTATGTATTGTGTGGATAGGTATATTATATGATGAGTCATCCCTAGAATCATTCTAGGGTGCTCTACTTCAAATGGATGAAACATGTTTCTTCACACATTGGATCGAAGGTTATTGAGAAGTAGAAAAAAATCATGACATGATCAACATGTAAAAACCAAGTTTTTTTATCCTTGTATGCATGTTCTCATCAATGAGTCAAATTTTCATTTAGGTAAAATATAGGTCCACTAGGATGGTTTATTTATTATTCATGCTATATTTCTAGCAAACCTTTGTAACTTGAAAATATTAGATATCCAATTCCTACCATGACACTTCAATGTAATACATATCTAACCCTACCATTCTATGTAATTCATCAATTTAGTGAATAAGGTGCATTCCACTAGGCTAGTTTAGGACTTTATTTCATTTTCCAAATAAGTGCAATATTGGTTGTGTGCCTTATGTTATTAGATTGACACATTTTGACACTTTATTTTTTAGCACTCTCTTTCTCTACCTCTATTGACATAAATTTCACTAAGTTACGATGTGTAAGACCAAGCACAAATTTTAATGTCATGTATGTTTTAAATATGGATACGCTACTTAGGGGAAAAAGAAAAAAATATGTAGAGGAAGTGTACAATAGGAAGCACACTAATAGAAGTGCATAAAGAAAATCACTTAAGAGGAGGTGCTTAGGGTAAATAAAACATGCATTATGAGGCAAATGGTATAAATAAATAATTCGATAGGAGGTGCATGAAGTAAGCATGTAAAATAAATAATTGAAAAAATGCATGGTATCATAGAGCTAGATTAGAGAGTTTAAAAGATAATAGGGCATGTAAGGGATGCACATAAGGGGTATCAAAAGTCACGTCAATAATTTGCACATAATATAGGAAAATAGAAAAAATAGAATAATGAAAACACCATCATTGATTGGGATAAATCATATAATATAGTTCCCCCCATAAAAATTGAAAATTTTAATTATTATAGCTAGCATGCATTATAGGGAAGGCAAAATAACTCATGGAGGAAGGATGGGACATGCAAGTATTAATGATGGAATGGTATGAATAAAAATCATGTTGAATGAAAATCAAGGAAATTTGTTTAGAGCATTAGTGGTTTATGTGATGAATGATGACATGGAGAAAATTAATACATGGAGGAATTAATCTAGAAAATTGGGATATCCTATAAAAGTTCATAAGGTTTCTCATTTCCATTTTTAACATTTGAAACTTTAATGAATTATAGAGATAAAATAGGTAAAAACTAATGATGAAGAAGGTTATTACATAGTTCTCATATTTATATAAATGATATAGATATTGTAGTGATGTAATTTCAAGGAGAGGCAAGTAGAAACACATCCACACAAGTAGAAAAGAAAAGTTATAGGTTGTAAGTGATATGTCTTCAATTATAAGAGGGCGAATTAGGGAATTATTAATGCTTGAATATGTATCATGGGTGTCCAAAGTGTTTAAGAAACACTTATCATTTTAGAATTCTAGGAATTTAATGCATGAGTTGTAGGTTATGATTATTTGATTATTTGTTGATGTAATAGAGGCAAATCAAGTGGATTGTTCACAATATTTATAATGTTTGGTTGTTGGAAGCCACCATGGCCAAATAATTGATCTATGCAAAATATCAAGTATTATATGATAATTGGAGTAAATTATGATCAAGAAATAATATAATAACTAATCTAAGATGGATATTTATAGTGAGAATTAAGCTAAGGTGATCTGGTTTAAAAAGGAACAAAAGGAAGAGTAGGGTAGAAAAGAATGATGTTGCTAGTCTTTATTTCAGACATTATGACAAAGTTCAAATCTCATTTGAACATGCATCTAACCAATGTATGAAGTGAAGCAACTTAAAACCAAATCATAAGATACATCAGGAAATATTTTAAAGAAGGTATGAAATGATGCAAATAAGAACCAGGCTCACTTTAGAGATTCACTCCTACAAGAAAATAACATTAGCCCTAATGTAAAAGAAGTGTAGAAAAAAATAATCTTAATAACTTTAAACCAATTGAGCATTGGTACAAATTATAAAATATGTATTCAATATACACATCCAAAATCCATAATAACCATTTAAATTTGAAAGTGAAACTAGACAACTGAGAGAAAAACCATATATCACTTCACACAAACAAATATGGGTAGACTTTATAGAATTCCTTGTTTGTATTCATTTCTTAAGGTTTAAAAATTAATTTGGATCTAACAACTCCATATCTTTTTATAATTTACCATACCCTTTTTATAGAATGATCAAGGTGGTGTGTCTGTCAATCCTAACCAATGAAAAAAATAACAAGTGTATGGACAACTGTCCTTTCCAGAAATGTTCTAGAAATACACTAGACTTTCTCAATGGATTTATCTATAGGTATTATGTTTTAAAAACCACAAATTCCTTTGAAAATAGAATCTTCCACTTTTTAAATGGATAGGGCTTAGCCATAGGATGAATATTTTGTCTTTGTGAACCCTTTAGATGATGAAGTGATTAATTATTATTGTAGGGTCTCCATTGCTTTTTGATGCTACCCAATACATGCACTACCATATCTCCAAGTTGCTCAATGATATAGGATAAGACCCCCATCATTGATGCAAACCCTTTCAAACTTATTTCTAATGGACTCTATCTCAGCCTATCTTTACATAGGTCATACTTTATCTCTTTTTAGGTCAATCATAATTCTCATAGCGTTTAGTTATGGTCCTCACCTTACCATGGAATTCTTGCAAGTTTTAACAGTGCTCTAATGGCATCCATGATCTCAAACATTATGATATTGTATCCCTACCTTTACATTAACAAGTTAGAGAGGTCTTTGATTTGACATATTACACCCACATGGATTTGATGTGGTATTTTCATTGTATCCCCATTAAATTATACTCATTATTGTTCAAACTATGACTAATGCCTTTGAATTTGGATCTAATAATCTATCTCAAAATTGATGTTCACATAAACATCTTTGATAGGTGCATGACCATCAATTTTAAACAAGTCATCTGGGTTGCTTGCTATATTAAAATTTATATCCATGTGACCATCATGTGACATCTACATAAATTTCATTGATAGGTGTGTGACCATCATTTTAAAACATGACTCAAGGTTCTCTTCTAATATTACCACTTGTCATTCCAATATTCATCCTATTTCCTATGTGTGCCACATGGAGGCTACTTGGTGCATCTATGCTCTTTATACTAGGCTCCCACACATTGTTTTATCTTTTTACTGGGCTCCCATTATCATGACACTTATCACCCCTATGAAGATCCATATAACCCTTGAAAATTTAATGTTACACACATCATTTGATCAGCTATACCAGGCTCACATGGACCATAGATCTTGAGAACATGATCAATCTATAACTTTTTGGTTAGGGTTTGACTTTTCAATACTTTTCACACTCTATTAGATCCATATCATATGAGCAAGCATGGACTTTGATCATGTAAACAAGAATGAAATTGAAGCTTTAGAGCATATATAAAACATAGGATAAAAGATATAAGCTAAGTTCTAAACATATTAAAGGGGGCCCCATGAATTAAAAAGGACCAAGGCATACAAACTTTGGACCAAAGTTAGAAACCTAAAACAAAAGGACCCCATTAATAATAAAGACATAGTTTATAGTCTTAGCCTAAGGTTTTCATTCAAATTATTTTGATATTTTTGCATCAGACAAAATGTTCGATGACAAAATTTTGAAGGGTCATTTTAGAAAACTCAAAGGGTATGTTAAAAATCTTGAAGGGCCCTTTTATAAAATCCAAAAGGCTATGTCTAGAAAATAGAGTGCCCTTAACAAAAATCCTAGAGGGCACTTTCAAAAAGATGAAGGGTATTATTTTAGTGAAATTATCTTAGAAAAGTGTTTGACACATTTCCCCTGAAGACAAAATTTTATCATAAAAAATGTCTAAAGGGAAAATTCTTGTGAAAACAAAATTTTTGAATGAAAATTTAAAAAAATAGAAGGGCATTTTCAAAAATCCAAGGGTTTTCTTTGGAAAAAATTAATGTGGGGAAAATTTTATCAATAGATAAGTTTGAAAAAAAATATTGAAAACATAAGTCTTGAAAGTGAGAAACATAAAAAAAATACCTTGCATTTAGCTTAGACCAAGCTAGGATAGAAGGAAACAAAGGGATCACAGGGCAAAAAAGAGACCAAACATAGGATTTTTAGCCTAATTTTTGGATGTGTTGAAAAACATGACTAAACCTTAGGATAAAAATTAAACTAAGTCCATGCTATGATTAATTTGTTCCCACTTAAATTTAAATAAAAGGATCTCACCAAATTTAAATTTGAATTAAAAGGTCAAGGTAAAACATCAAGCTAGGGTTTTAAAATAAAAAATTTAATTAATCAATTATAGATCAAGGTTAGTAAAATATCAGTTTAACATTGAAGTATAAAACCATAACCATGTTCATTCCTAAATGGGATCCATTAAACTTGTAAACTAAAAAATAGATATCCAATGTTATCACTTTAGATAAGATTAAACTAGAACCATGGACAAATAACTTATGTAAACCATGGTGTGGATGATATTAAAATAAGCAATCATACTAATAACACTTTGATCAAGTGAATTTTCAATTTCAAGGTACAAATTTGCATAATTTGACACATGGGTCCCCATTTTTTAGAAGTGGGGGTATATTGATGTCAACAAATGGTAACTTCTGGGGGAAACATAATAATATGTTATAATTTAGAGACTATGGTTTAGAATAATAATTAATCTACTTATTCCATTTGATCAAGCACCATCATTGAGATCAATTTATGGTTAGAAAAAATCTTGCATATGCAGAATTAGGATCAAACATTAAAACTTAGTCATGTTATGTGTGTGCTTTGATTCCACTTATTGATTTACAAGGGATTTATAGAAAAAAAATTAGGTTCATGAATTTAATCATTAAAATTGGATTTCAACATGTTTGAATATTCATTAAGAACCATGCTTTAGCTCAAGGAAGGCTTGGGCATTTCTCTACTACCAAGAAAGTATCCATATCTCTAATAGAGATTAATTTGGCTCCACTTATAGCCTTGCTTCACTACCATACAAGTGTCTATAGCCTCAATGGAAAACACTAGAATCATCTCTGCTTAGAAATCTCATTGAATTTTAAAATAAGGATCTTATTTTTGGATTTCAGTTTCAAGTCATTCTAAATTTATAGTAAAGATTAGAAACCAAGTTAGCTAGGTTTACGGATTTGGTCAAGTTTTTGATTTTCAAAAAATCATCCTTTGATGTAAAATTTGTCCCAAATAATTAATGTTTTTTAATGCAAGCATGATCATGTCTTAATAGTTTAATATTTCATCTTACATGTGCAATTATTACTAAAATCAATCTTAGATCTGAACAAGGTTTAAAATCTCAAGGTATAATTAACTTATCCATCAGTGTTTGCTAGCTTCTCTAAACTACAATATCAAGCTCATATTTCAACAATCCCTGGTTAACCAATATTGAGAAGTCATACCTAGATTTATGAGCTATACATATCTCGAGTAGTTATATGAAATTCAACCTAATGGATGTCCAAAAGGACTTATAAAGAAGAAAGAAAAAAATCACAAAAGGAAAATAAATATATACATACATTATTTACAAACAAGGGAAAACAAGGAAAAAAATATGAAAGAAACTAATCTAAATACCTACACTAACTACATAAAGAGCCTACCTCTAGAATCAAATGGAAGTTATTTATCCTACCATAGAACCATAAATCATGATTGATTTCACTTAGTGGCCTCTTCTTATGGATAGGAGCACTTTTATGCTTGTGTCTTCTAGGTGATGTAGTTTGGCCTCCTATTAGCATTCTCAAATGTATGGACTAAAGGTATGAATCTAAGACCCAATCATATTCTTCCCAAATCCTTCTATCTTGCATCAGGAGTGTTAATCCTTCTTCACTCATAAATAGATATTGACTTATGTCATCTTCATTAATTGATGGTAGCTCAACTATCATTCTTGTCATAATGTCTTCATTAAATTTAGCTTGATGTGGGGATAGACTACCAATATTTGTACCAAAATTTTCCAAGTCATCTCAAAGGGCTAATTTATCCTAATCAGTTGAAAGAGAATGAAATTTATATGTAATCTTACCATTTGAATCAATTTGATCACACACTTCCAGGATTTTGAAGGTGTCATATGGACTTTTTTGATTTATTTCACTTGCTTCATCCTCATCCTCTATGCAGCATGACATCTCAGCTACCTAATCCAGTCCAAACTCATCCTACTTTGGGGTCTCTAGAATGATATTTCTATCTTGAAATACCTTAATTTATTGTTATCTTGAAACACCTCAATCAGGTCCCATCTCATCCTCATCCTCTATGAAGAATGACATCTCAGCTACCTAATCAAGTCCCAAATTTAGGGTCTCTCAAATGATATTGATATCTTAAAATCTTGGTATAAATGTTGCCACTAGTATTCTTCTTTAGGGGTAGACTCTATTTTAGTAGTGACCTCATACGAATTCCCTTCACAGTTAATTTCTAAAGAGAAGTTAACTTATATCTGAGCTTGTGCATGGGGGTTCTCATCTTCAACATCCATATCATATTCTAGAACATCTTTAGGTTCATTTTATTCAATCAAAAGTCTCTACCATAGGTGTTATTATAAAGCTAGATATCCCTATAATAAATTCTTGATTAAACATAGGTTCAGATGTATCCCTTTCACTTTGAAATGATTCTAAGACATTATAATGATCATCTAGACCAATATCACAAAGGTTCATTTCATGTATGTCCTAAGATGATTTTTTTAATCATAAAATATATTTGTGGGCCTATTGAACCTTTTAGAATCATAGTTTTGTTAAATACTTCCCTAGTACTACCCACTTACTTTTGCAATTGAAGGGAATAAGTGCTCAATATTTAAACAATCTTAATTATGGATTCATTCTCATTATTTGGCACTTTTGATTCATGAGATTGATTGATATTACCAGTGGGAACTAAAGTTCTTTATCCTTGTGGATGAAATCGATTTGTAGCATCATCCAAAAATGCCAATTTTTTGCTAGGATAGGCTTGGTTTACAATCAATTGGTTCAATACTAGCATATAATTAAAGGTAGATGCATTGTGATTGGCATTAAGACTAATATTTAGTGTTGGGAAATTGGGGTTGACATTGGGAATAACATATACAAGTTGACCTTGAGGTTGCATTTGACCATTGATTATTATACCTTTAGCATAAATCAATACTAAAGTGTTTATGCCATGAGAAGACCTCTTGAGAAACACACAAGTCATGGGATCCAAATCATCCTTATAAATATCTAAGGCTAAAGCCTCATCAGGTCTATAAGGATCTATGTTTTTACTATACAACTTATTAAATCTAGTATTGAAGTGTTTAATGGTCTCACTAGAATCTCTCTTAATAGTGATGAATTGTTGATATAGAATGCATGGACTAATGATTTTACCAAATTGATCAATAAATTTTCCATTAAAATCATCCTAGCTAGCTATGTAATCCTCTTGAAGGTTGATAAACCATTCATATGTAGCATCTCTGAAAGAAAATGGGAATAATCTACATGTTACATCTTCATGATCAACATTCAAAAGTCTTAAAGTAGCTTTCAAACTTTTAACATGTTCTTCAACTGTCAAAGTATCATTAGCATTGAAAGATGGAAAATACCTTTTAGGATTTCTTGGTAAGTCATGCACAATACCTAGCATGTTAATTGGAGAACCACTTAGTCAAGCCAATTCTTGTTGAGGATATTACTTGTGGCAGCTCTAGATTGTAAAATCTTTGAACCCTATTTGAAATATGATGTGTAAGCCTTTTATTTATAAAGGACAATGATAAAACTTATACATTTAAGCAAATTTTGCACAAATATTTATGAATAACAAAAAAGGACATCAATATTTAGCTAAACTAGCCCAAAGATATGTCTAAATACATTAGTAGTAATGATCTTTACACATCTAAGTCTAAATAAACTCAAATTTTCAAAAGATCTAACATTGTTTAAATAAAATAGCTACTACTAACCTTAGATATCTTGGATTCATAGATCATAATCTATCTTTACCATAATTAATCATATACCTTTAAAGAACATTGATCTTTGTCTTAAGGAAGCACAAAGATTGGTCAAGAACCATAAAGATCAATAATATTTACATAATTATTCTCAAATAAGCAATAATATGAAAATAATATATTGATATTTGATCACAATACACCATAATTAGCAAAGATTCTACAAATTCACAAATATCTAACTAAATCCCTCCTTATAGCACCAACAAAGATCTTATTGATTCATGAATATGTATCACAGCTATTTAAAGTATTTAATAAACATGTCTCATTTTAGAATTCTAGGAGTTTAGTGCATGAGTTATAGGTTATGATAATCCTATTATCTATTAATGGAATAGAGTCAAAGGAAGTGGACTTCTCACAATATTTATAATGTTTGGTGGTTAGAAGTCACCATGGCCAAATAATTAATCTATGCAAAATATGAAATATTTTATGATAATTAGAGTGAATTATGATCAAGATACAATCTAATAACTAATCTAAGATGGATATTTATAATGAAAATTAATCTAAAGTGATATGTTTTAACAAAGGAGCAAAATGAAGGGAAGGGAAGAAAATTAAGATGTTGGTCTTTGTTTTAGACATTATGACAAAGTTCAAATCTCATTTGAACTTGTATTCAACCAATGTATGAAATAAATTAGATTAAGCACAAATCACAAATTACATCATGAAATATTATAAATAAGGTATGAAATGATGCAAATAAGAACTAGGCCCATTTTAAAGATTCAATCCTGTAAGCAAACAACATTAGCCCAAACATAAAAGAAATGCAAAAAACAAAATAAGCTTAAAAACTTTCAAATAATCTAGCATTGATACAAATTAGAAACTCTGCATTCAACATACACATCCAAAATCCATAAAAACCATTCAAATCTAAAAGTGAAACCAGACAACTAAGAGAGAAACCATATAACACTTCACACAAGCAAATATGGATAGACTTTGCAAAATTCCTTATTTGTATTCAATGCTTAAAGTTTACAATGTAATTTGGCTGTAAGAACTCCCTCTCTTTTTAAAATTGACAATACCCCTTTTAAAAAATGATCAAGGTGATATTTTGGTCAGTCATAACTAATAAAAAAAAGTACAAGTATAGGGACAACTATCCTTTCCACAAATTTTCTAAAAATACACTAGACTTTCCCAATCAATTGATCTATATGCAGTGTGTTTTACAAACCACACATGCCTTTGTAAACATATTATTCAACCTTTAAAATGGATAATTCTTAGCCATAGGAGGAATATTTCAACTTTGAGAACCCTCTAGTAGATGAATTGATCTGTTACTATTGTAGGGTCTTCATTACTTTTTGATATCTCTAAGTTTCTTGAGGATATAGGAGAGGCCCCCCATCATTACTATAAATATTTTTAAACTACTCACTAATGAACTATGGCCTGTCTTATATTTACATAGGTAATAATTTATCTCCCTTGAGGTAAATCATAACACTCATAGGGTTTACCTATGGTCCTTGCCTCACTAGGGCATTCCTATATGTTCTAATAGTGCTCCAATGGTGGTCATGAGATCAAACATCATGATCTTAGATCCCTACCTTTAAATTACTAGGTCTGAAAGGTCTCTCATTTAGCACAATTCACTCATGTAGCTTTTATGTGAATTTGTATGACATCCCTATGGCATTCTACTCATCATTGTTCAAACAATGACCATTACCTTTGAATTTCGATCCAAGCATCTATCTTAAAATTGATGTCCATGTGCCCATCATTTGATGTATACATGAATGTCTTTAAATTGTATGTGACAACTAATTTTAAACACATCATATAGGTTATTTTATATATTATAATTTATGTATACATGACCTTCATTTTATGTTTGCATTAACATCATTGAGAGGCATGTGATTGTCAATTTAAAACATGCCTTGGGGATCTCTATTGATCTTGCCACTTATCATTCTTCGGTTTATCATATTTACTATGTGTGTCATGTGGTGACTGCTTTGTGCTTTTGTGATATTTTTACTAGGCTCTCATGTATCATTTTATCTCTATATTAATCTCCTGTGATGGTGATACTTATCACCCCCATGGAGCTCCATAGAACCCTTGATAATTCAATGTTACATGCATCATTCGATCAAAGTACCAGGATCATGTAGACCATAAATCTCAAGAACATTCATAGTATTTATATTTTTTGTTGGGGTTTGAATTTTCAATGCTTGTCATGATTCTTTGGATCCATCGCATATGATCAAGCATGGATCATTGATCCTATAAAAAAGAACACAGGTTAAGATTGAAAACATATATAAAGGACTTAGGCTAAAAAATTTAAGCTAAGTTTTAAACATATTAAAGGGGGCCCATGAATTAAAATGGACCAAGGAATTTAGACTTTGGACCAAGGTTATAAATGTAAAACAAAAGGACCACATGAATAACAAACAAATAACATAAAGTCTTAGCCTAATTTTTTTATTTGAATTATTTTAGGCTTTTTGTGTTAGACAAAATGTCTGATAATAAAAGTCTGAAGGGTAATTTTAGATAACCTGAAGGGTATGTTCAAAAGCTTGAACGGTCCTTTTCTAAAAGATCTAAGGCTATGTATGTAATATAAAGTTCCATTAAAAAAAATATTGAAGGGCACTTTCAAAAATTCAAATGAAAATCTTTCAGGGAAATTATCCTAGATAAAATGTCTGACACATTTCCCCCGAACACCAAATTTTATTGGACAAAATGTCTACATGGTAAATTCTTTTGAAACAAAAGTTCCAAATGGAAATTCAAAAAATCCAAAGGGAATTTTCAAAAAGTTAAAGGGTATGCTTCATCAAAAATTGTTGTATGTAAAATGTTATGGAAAGATAAGTCCAAAAAATAAATACCAAAAACATAAGTCCTGATAGTTAGAAACATAACAAAATAACCTTTTATTTAGCTTAGACCAAGCTAGGATAGAAGGGAACAAATGTATCATGGGGAATAAAAGAGACCAAGCATTGGATTTTTATCCTAAGGTTTGGTTGTTTTCAAAAACACAACCAAGCCTTGGGATAAAAATTAAACTAAGTTTATGGTATGATTAATTCGTTCCTATTTAAATTTAAATAAAAATATCCTACCAAATTTAAATTTCAATTAAAAGGTCTAGGTAAAATATTAGGTTAGGGTTTTAAAATATGAATTTTATAAATCAATTATAAACCAAGGTTAGTAAAATATCAATTTAACATTGAAGCACAAAACCCTAAGCATGTTCATTCCCAAATAGGATCCATTAAACCTACAAATTGAAGCATAAATATCCAATACTAACACTTTAGATAAGATTAAACTAGAACCATGAACAAATAAGTTAGCCAAACAATGGTGTAGATGATATTAAAATAAAAATATTGTCAAATAATGCTAATGACACTTTAATCAAGTTAATCTTCAATTTCAAGGTATAATTTTTAACAGTTTGACACATGGGTCCCCATTTTTTAGAACTGGGGTTATGTTTAGCTCAACAAGAATCAAATCATTTTGGGTCTAAGGCAGTGGAGTGAAGATGTATTCATTTGAGAGACTTGGTAAGCCACACATTAACCTTTAAGTACCTTGATTGATGATGTAGTTGATGAAAAAATATTACAATAGTAAAGATCCATTATCAGTTATTCCTAAAGTTGAATATTTTAAGGGCATAAAAGAAGGAGGTCCTATGTTTATTAAATAACAAGGATCTAGTGAGATAATAAAGTAAGGTGAGGATGTGGTAGGGTTGATGGAAGTGAACCCTATTTGATAAACATGAAAAAATGATGTGTGTGGGGAAAAAGGTCATTGAAACACCATCTTTTTATCTTATTGTGATTGAAGAGATATAATACCCAAATATGGCATTATATGAAGATGATTGGGAGTTTAAGGTTTCCAACTATGAGGTCTTAGACTAAAATTAACAACATATAATAAATGAACTCAAATTGTAATGGGACTACTAAGTAGAGCACCAGAACACCTAGAATGAGATCATCTATTATTTTACTATCTATAACTTATTATAAAATATAGGGGTGCTCCAACTCTTCAACCTAATATATTATAGGAAACTACAGGATGTCATTTAGATCTTAACCTTGTGATTCCATGAATACTACCTCTACATTTTTGGGCGTAAAATGAGGATCACCCTTGACCATATTAATATAATAACTAGGTTACTGTGTTCTTGAGTTTATCTCAACATATACCATGAATATTAGGTATAAATTGATAATATAGTGGTGATATTAAAGTATAAAAAAGAAGTCCATGTTATGTATATTAAAAGCCTAGAGGACCGCATAATTTGAGTAGCTATGTGCTTGACCATGAAAAATATAGTGGTGTATATAAGTGGAAGGAGGTTGATATGGCCCACCTATATGTCACCAATCAAATGGCCAAGGGATTAAAGTAAAATTATTCCCTATATTTTACTTAAAATATTATGTAGGATGTAGAGAAGGCACATCATCTACCCAACCATAAGTTTTGTTAAGACACAATTTTGTCACTTATATTTTTTTATTAGATTTGAATCTCATAATACTTAAGAAAAGAACTAAATTAGGTTTACCCATCAAAACTTAAGTCCCTTGTTGAATGATTCAATCAATTCACTTGCCTCAGTGCCATCACACCCTCCTATAAAGTGAAAATTAAGGGTTGGTTTAATGGCATGATGGAGGAATTTGGGAATGAGTGGCATGTATCCAAATATATTCCTACATATATTGGATCTTATGATTGATTTTTTATAAATCAACACTATTATCTTGTGTGGATTTGGATGGAAACCATAGAGAACTTGTCAAGGTGGCTTAACTTGACCTATGCCTTCACGACCAAATAATTCATGGACTCAATTAAATACATTTAATATGCACACCATATAAATATTAATGTATAAAATATTATCATTGAGACCTATACTCTTTTCATTATTTATGTTTACCCAAGGAGGCATGCCTATGTCGAGAAGCATGAATATGCCAAGACTAATCTCAATCATTATAAGATAGTTGTGCCAAGGGTAGTTATGGGTGATATTTTATATTCTTAGTAAATGAAATAAATCATCAAGAGGTTAGGAGATGGAAAAGAGACCAATTCCTCTGAACTAGATACATGTGCAAAGGTGAGGGCATAAGTAAAAGAGAAAATACCAATACCTAAGGCTACTAGATCTAGTGGGATGCATGACCAACCCAAGGTCATCCCAAAATGCCAAAAAAAGGCCTTGATGTAACCAAGGACCTAGATGTTACCTATAGATCAAGATTACATCACTAAATCCTATCCAACCCCTCAAATAAAACCTAAAGAATAAAAAAAAACCTCTCACTAAAAAAAGCCTCATAGTATCCTGTATAACAAAAAGATGACACTAAACACCCTACTAACTAAATAGAAGTTAAACATTAAGTTCCTTGAGTGGTGATTTTATACATAGGTGAGGCATATCCATAATCCCAACTATAAAATTATCCCACTATTGAGTGAATCAAATAATAAAATACTATTCCAAGTGAGGAACATCCTAGGGACAAGTAGCAAATGGACATTGAAATTTTAACACTAGAAGAAGATGATAAGGGAGAAGGCCCCAAAAAAGATGACCTTGGCACTAACTCTATAAAATAAGCAAAGTTTCATAAAAATATATACTTGTAATGAGACTCCTAAAATGGCAAGGAACCAATTCAAAAGGTATAATGGAAACAATAGGCAAATTAGGAACCTCCCATTTGCATCATGTTCCAAATGGACATGCCAGACAAGCATTTGTATTTGTGGAAATTTTCCCTAAACATGATTCCAAAAAACAAACTCGGTGTGACATGTCCTTTGAGATGGAAGTATATCTTGATGAATAATGATTTTGGATTTCAAGGGATAGTACTAACATAATCCCAGAACTTGTAGGTGTTTCATACATGCTCTAAATAATTCCTATGATTTTATCTCCGACATAAGTGGGTATGATACTTATTAAGTTTACCCTAGAGGTTTCTAGCTAAAACATTCTTAACAACCATAAAATGAGCTAGATGCATGCCAAACATTAGAAGGTTGTGAGACTATAATAAATGAACATGAAACATGATGAAATCATGAAGAGGAAATTGAAGAACTCAAGCACCAACTAAGTGTGGCATAAATAGCTTAATACATTAGTCCTTTACTAAATAATTTTGAGAAGTGAATTAATGCTTGTAGATGGAGTTTGTGTTACTAGTGAGGCAATCAATAATATGATGATGCTAATAGACCTTATGATCACTAAATGTAAATCCCAAGTGGATCATATACAAGATAAAATTTGGGTAACAAAATTATTTTTTGAGGCCATAGAGGTATACAATAATTTTTTGAATAAATAGAGTGCTACCATTCTCATCAAAGATGAGGTTTTTGTAAACTTAGCATGGATAATTAAAATTTCAAAATTATTACTGGTACTTGATAAATAAAAACATCAATAATTGGCTATGAACACTTTGAGCATTAAGGATAGGGTCTAATGCACAAAAGTCTTCTAGGATCATGAAGAATTAGAAGCATAAATAAACACCCATTGATAGCATCTAAATTCTATTTTATCAATGCTATGAGGACAAGTTTTGGTATAGGTTTGGGCCCTCAAGGATGTTCACTAGACTATAAGTGATCCTATTGAGACTTTGAAAACTCAATATAATACCTTTTTATAGTAGCCCAAGGAGTTGAGGAAATTTAAGGGTGAAGTGGAAGTTATTACTTCCAATATTTAGATATCCTTTAACTAGTGGGAGGATCTCAAGCATAAAGTTCAAGAGGAGGATCCCACATTTTTATCCACTAAGGAAAATATTGTATTATATAGGATAAGCTATCATATTAGTATGGGTGATGTTGTACCTTAATTTTTTTAATAATATATTCTAAGTATTTTAGATCCATAGCACCAATGAACAAGGGTGAAAATTAAGGAGTGCAAGATGATGATGCAAAATAGAAACATAAGGGAATGATGTGGAAGACCTTGTTGTGTAAAGATGAGTCTTGAAAGATGAAGAAGTAGAGAATGAGCATAAGATGTAGGAATTAGAGAAGCACAATAATAATACAAGAGAATAGGGAGTGAATGTATTTTCAAAGTAGTTCTTGAAAGTAGTGGGGATTAATGAGAGTGAAAATATAGCATTGGTCTATAAAATAAGACGAATACAAAAATAGATCTAGCATAGAGAGGGTAAATAGGGTTGGTAGGCCTAAGTAAATGGGAATTAATTTTAATGGATCTCTATGTCTCATTAATGTCAATGGTCATTTGTTAGTTATAACATCATTATTATTGATATAATTAAATGCAAGGGTTTTACTTGTGTATAAATACAGCTTAGTCTTATTTAAAAAGTGTTGTTACCATGGTTAGATTTGATAGAGATGTTGTTGATATTTTTAAATGTAATTATGAAATGATTATCAATATATAAATGAAGATAATGTAATGAATAAATCACCTTGTAATCTTATTCAATGAAAACAATAGAATCTTTTGACTACAAATTATGATGTGTTGAACTTTATGGCGTTAACATTAATTTTATAATATTAGTTATATTCATTATATGAATTCATAAAATGACCAAATTTAGACTAATGCTGGTAACAAAAATGACTAAACATAGTAACTCAATCACCTAAGTAAAATTGATTCATGTAACCACCATCACATGGTCAAACTGATGGGGACCAATATAGGCTACATGCCTTGGGTGAGCACAGGAGGTTACTCCTCACATGATATGCTAACACATAAAATTATTTAATTATTATTTATATTTGGAATGTAACTGATATTTAGTTATGAAAAACTAATTAAAAATACCCAAAAGTGATCAAACCACATTATATGGTTCCACATGTCCATGTCTCTCTCTTACACCTAACATGTGATTTCATAGGCCATTATCGTAATGGATTCATCTCATAATTATTTACTCTTAGACTTAATTATAAATTAAATTAACTCTTAATCAGTGTATAATTGAAATTTGGATCTAGGAATATAAATAAGACAACCCATAATAAAAATATAGTGATAAATAAAATTTATAGAAGTTGTAAATTGCTAAAATAGAAACTAGGGTTAGGGTTAGAGAGATGTCCTTGAAATTTGATTTATTAAAACTATGTAATTTATTTAATAAATATGGATATCTAAAACTAATTATAAAAATCAAATAATATTGTTAATTTAATATAGTTCTTTGATATATTATAGGACAAGTTCATAGAATCCAAACAGGGTCACACTGTATCATTGTCCGTATTGAGGCTTTGTCTATGTTGATTGTGCATTAGATATAGAAATATAAGTTGATTTGAATCTATCTAAATATTTTTTAATTCTATGTGGGGCCTATTTTGATATGTGGATCACCTTTAAAATCAAAACATGAACCTACACAAGGACACAAAAAATATCAAATACCTAGGAAAAAAAGGGGAAGTGTGATATGGATAAGTTATCTTCAAAAATCCCCTTATTGACTGAGTGATACCTACATAGTCCAATAGGATCTCAAGTAAATGTAGTTTTCAATATGAGGAAGATAATATAAATATAAATAATTTTTTTAATTAGAATGATTGATAAAGGATGGCCTCAACTGGTAAGAAAATAATTTTAACTTGGCCAATAATTATGTTACTATAACATAATTTTAGTAAGGATTTTTAATAAATAGATAAATGACTTTGAAATCAATTTTGAAAGATATTGATAGATATATTAATGAGTAATTTTTATTGAGACACTTGATTTCATTTTATAGGAAAATATATGATTTTTTTTATAACCAACCTATTTTCATGTGGAGTAAAGTCATTAAGAAACATGCCATTTTAAAAACTCATCGTTAGAATACTATAGACAAATTCACACTAGTGGATATGTGTGTAGTAAATCCTTATCTACATAGTGCTTATTTGTCTATAATGGACAAAGGTTTATGAAAATGTAATTATAGTGAATTATCTACTGATTAGGGATGAATATGAGTAAATTGTGGAATCTTAGAAGTTTATCTCATTAATTGTAGGACTTTTAATGATTTCATATATATTAATGGTTATTGGAATGGTGAGTTGGCCAAGAAAGGTAAAGATGTCAAGGACAAGAATTTTAAAGTACTTAGTAATTAAATTTTAGTGTTTTAACCTCCATTATTATTATATTGATGCATACATGACTATAGTAAAGAACATGTGATACCTAATTTTGTATACACATTTTATTTGTCATCGAGATTTTCATTCCCCCTTATTGAGGTGTGTGGAGAATTTTTTAATCGAGCATGATTATAAACTAGTTTATGGATTTATTTTGATCATGAAATTAAAATTTTCAATGTTATTTCAAGTTTTTATTTTCTTTAGAATTCCATTCTCTTTTACTTTTATTTTAATCAGTTATTAGTCTTGGGTTTGAATGATTGCAATGAATGAATGACTATCTTGATTTCTTAAATATATTCTCCATTATGAAAATGTACTACTAAATTTTTAAAATCAATGGAATGAAAACATGAAAAAATAGTTATAAAAACATTCAATGAAACCTTACACACACTAATTTAATAATTGGGTAGGTTTTAGATGTTAGTTTGTATGTTTTTTTGTATAATCTAATGTATCAATAAGTGAATAAATTCATACCTTGTCATCATCAACACAAAATAAAACCCATTAGAATGAAAAAAATTCATTATGTTTTACATTGTTTCATGTACTCAAAACCTACTAAAATTAAGTTTGTGATATTTAAACCAAAAAATTTCCCTTCAAAAGGAATGGTCACAATGAGCCATTGAGTCAAGGTTAGTGAACCTAGACCAGGTAGATATCAACTTTGGGGAGATTATCATTAATCTACATTCAAGAGAGGTGAGTTGTGAGATGATCCTAAAACATTGGAACCTATAAAAATTCACGTCAATAGATAGTAATAGTATAATTTTGACAAGGAATAAAGCACAAACATAAGAGCACTCAAAAATAAAATCAAGAGATAAATGTCACAAGAGACCACAAATAAGGGGCATGTTCAAATTCCATAGAATTAAAGGGACTTGACTTATTGAATGTCCAAAAACTAAGGAATGACATTCAAATTCCAAAATACAATAAACAATGACATATTTAAATTTCAAAGAGGTAAAAATAGGCATGGGGGTCATAAGCAATGAATCATATTCAAATGATCAAACAAGCAACATAATAACAATGCAAGACACTCAAATAAGTGAATAAATGAAATCATAAGTAACCAATGTAAACATGTCATACTAGTCCTTGGATATGTGTTAGAAAACAAATATTAAATACATATCATATCAAGTACATTGTAAAATATATAAGCATAGATAAATGCATGTGTAATTACATATATGAGCTCAAACATGATAATTTAAAGTTATTATAGAATGATATAACCTTGATGTATCTTGATCATAGAGGTGGAAGCCCCCAACATCCTAGGGACATGAGTGGAGGTAAAATACATCTAAAAGTGTATATATCATGTAATTGTGTATTCTTGAATCACACATGATATGTTTTAAGTACATATGTATATAGAAAATACTAATATTCCATCTACCAACATGGAACCACCAACATATATGCCAAGGAACTAATAGGATATGTAAATGTTGAACATATTTTTTTAATTTTTTTAGATTTTTGATTATTTTTGTATTTATGGAATTCATTAAAATAAAATAATATATTATAATCACATCCAAAGGATGGTCATAGGTATCTTCACATTATGAATCTAGTGTAATAAATTGGTGATGTTGTGAAGAGTGTGCACATGTTCATTATTTTGCATTATAGGATATGTTTTGTTATGTGTATGTTTAATAAGACTCTATGGTAATGAATAAATAGTATAAATCTGATTCCTAACACCATTTGTGTTGAAATTTTCAATCTTACTTGAATTACATTCAAATGCCCAATTTAAGCCAAAATCCATAAAACATACTAAATGGTTCAATGTTATCATATATAAGTGTTGATTTAGGCCAATGTAACCATAAATGTGGCAATTCATTTTATGAGATACCTATCTTTGATCAATTCATTTTGATTGAAAATGATGATTTTTCCTTTTTGTTCTCTGGATCACTATTTTTTTCTAATTCATTAGTACACATCATGTACCTTTATTATTTTGTATTAGTAACATCATAAAAGGGAATACAATTCTAATGCATCAAACATCACCTTAAAATTATTCTTAAGTCAAATGAAAACCTAATAATATGACTTTCTGACCATTTTGATTAATTGAGGGACAATTTTCAAAGAATTGCACAAATATTGATTAATCTTGTTTAAATCTAATTAATTAAAATCAAGAGCTTAAGTGGATTTTTCATCAAGGTTATTTAATATTTATTTTTGGAAATTGATTATTATTAATTACATTATCATAATGACATGATATGGGGTGGCATTCACAAGCCATAAATTTATACAATATTAGAATTATGGGCTCCCATGCCTAATTAATATGCCTTTTACCCAAATCATTATGAGGGCATTTATTGATTTTAGCCTCCAAAATTGAATGGATTATTGGCCACACATCTTGATCTCAAGATGGAAAGTCATGGTTCATTATAATGAATTATATATATATATATATATATATATATATATATATATATATATATATATATATATATATATATATATATATATATATATATATAAGTGGCCTTTCATGACATTTCTTAAGCATAAATTGTGTAAAATTATAATGCTAAAATGTCTTCACAATTCCTTTGTGTTTTGATTATTGTGATATTTAAATTTGGGTAAGCTTCATTAATAGACAAATTGGATAGTTTATATCATGATCCTAGGTTATGTATAAAGTTATTTAGGCAATGGAGGAGAAAATAAGCCATTGTTGACAAAGACTAGAGCTCTAAATCAAGGGGAGAACATGCTTGGAGCCACTTTTGAGTAATGGAGTCATTTGGGAAGGTAACGGTTGATTGCTTTATTTCATTTGTATCTTGTTATAATTAACAACCCATACATGAATATATTGGATTGATTTGTTTAGTTATGTGTGCATTTCTCTTTGATTTATTGATTGACTATTAACTAACCGAATTTTCTAATCCACTCTACATTTTGGCATACCAGGTGGGACATGATTCCACACTGCACATATTTGAAAAAAATGGATATCAAAATAGATATAATTTTTAATCCCTTAATATTTTTATTAAGTTAAAATATGTTTTTCTTACTATTTTCACCCTAATTCTCTCAATATATTATTAAAATATGATTTGTAGTTTAGAAGTTATGACTCTTTTAGTGATTATCACTTTTTGTTTTCTATTTTTTGGATAAAAATGTTAGTATAAAGATAATAATTTTTTTAATTCACTATTTTGAATTTAATATTTTTACATAGGTTCACCTTATACCTATAAACAACATTTAACATTTTAGTGAAAAACTAGTATATATTGTAAAAGTTATGTTCAAAATACTAACTACAGGTTTTTATGTCTTATGTGTTCAATTTTATTATTTTTAGACTTGTAATTTGTTGTTTTTTTTTTTCATAAGTTTAATATTAATTTTTGTGTTTTATTGAGACAAAAATTATTTGTGAGCATATTTTATTTATTTTAGGTTCAGAGGTGAAACACAAACACGAGATCTTGTTTTATAAAGTTACTTGTCTCAAACACAAAAGAGCTTCAAAGATAAAAAACATTCTAACAATTTTATTGTATGAACTACTTGGAAAGTGATAAAATAATACTTAATTAAATTTTTTTAAACATGTTTTGGATTCTTAATAATAATTAAGAATTTTTATTTAGTGCTTAAATTAAAATTTAGGGTGTTTACCTGAATCATTTTGCAGTTGTTCTTTCAAAGCTTTGCAACTTAAGACCAAGGGGCCAAAGAACACAACCAAAACATTATTTTTAATGCTTTAAATTTTAAATCCCTTATAATTTTTGTTTTAAGTAATTTATCATTTTTTTCTTAATTTAATTTTTTTTGAACAAAAATGAAGTTATGTAGTATGCTCTCCCCTGTCCCCTATAGGGAACTTTTGGAATCAAAATCACCATCTTCATTACAAATTGCCTTAGTCCAAAGGTATTAAAGAGATCTTGTAAAGTTTATCCCCAAGACTTTCATGTCTTGGGTGATATATAAACAACCTTAAATAAATTTTACTTAGTTTTTATTTCATTGCATATTGGCTTGTGAGGTGGACTTCATTACCTCCCATAAGTTCTATAGGGAAGTTTTGACCCATGGCCTCATTTCCTGACATCATATTCAAACCCTATCAATAGGTGTGGGTGGGGGGGTATATAAATTTGGATCCCATATTTGAGATGGTGGTTTTAAAGGTTAAATCATATTAATTAGTATGGGCTAATATTAGGACATTTGATCATGTTGGACATCACACTAAACTAAAGAAGTGATGGATGTAGTGGTTGTAAAAAGGACAAGACCTTTTTAAAACAACCCAAATGATGTGTGATTCTCTTGTTTGATGATGTAAAATTTGGTAGACATGGGATCCATCTAAAAATGTGTTAGTTTTAGTCAACCCCAATTTAGCACACCCTGTCAGTTTAGGACTTAGGATGATTACTTATTTGTATTTATATAAATTGGTCTTAGATTACTTGGTCTTTTTTAAAGTTGAAATTGCTTGGTAACAAATTTTCAAAACTAAACACATTATCTACCATTTCTTAAACAAGGAGGCATTATGTTGTCCAATTGAAAACCAATCATTTCCTTATTCAAATTTATCATATTAGACATTGTTTCATATCTTCTAATTCACATAGTTATGTTTCCCATTTGAGTGTAAATAATTTTCCAAATTTTCTTAAGTCTATTGATAATTTAAATTCTAAATTTCACTTTTTTAAGTTCATAAGGTTGATGTGTTAAATTAGGTTCACCATTTGCACTTGACTTGAGGGAACTTGGGTTCAGTTTCCAATTTGGATTGAAGGTCGTTTCTATATTCATTATCATTGTCATCATTGGTGAACTCAAGTCATCTTGTGTATTACTCACGTTTTGAGTCCTAAAACACATTTTATACTACCATTCCTATTACCATGTGGTGGCATTATGCTACCTATTTAGTTTTACCTTTATGCTTAGGATTTCTTGCATGTTTCCACATCATGAGTTTTTTGGTTCACAATGTCTCCTTCCTAATTCGAAGGGCTTTCTTCTAATTTTTTAGTATCAACTCATTGAATTTGAACTAGTTTTTATGGTATTGAATTATCTCAAAAGTGTACATTTTAGTGTACTAGTGACACTTTAGAATTTTTGAGTTATCATACCCTCTTCCAATTTATAATATTTAAACCCTACCTAAGGTTGAATAATTTTGTGAACACATTCTTATAATTATAGGTGGTTCCAAGCCACCCTCCTTTTATATTCTCTTTGGTACCTTAGTTATTTATTTGGAAGGAAGATCAAAATCCATATCTTGTTTAAATTTTTTTCAAGACATTGATCCAAATATATTCAAACATATAGAGCAACCCTTTATAGACATGACTCAAAGGATCACTCGTAGTGGGGTCCCTTATGACCCTAGATATGAGGATGAGTATTTTTATGATGGAAAAGACAATTTCATTGTCTTTGATGACATTCCTACAACTGTAGGATCTAAAAGGGATTATACTGAATATCAAGAAAACTAAGATGAAGTACTCCTTAGGTTGATAAAATCTAGTTCTAGACTACCCTTAGAATTTCCTATAGATAAATTACACACCTTGGTTAGAGAAGGGGATTAACAACAACAAAAAGAGCAAGATTTTTCACAATAAAGCATATCCTCTTCTTTTATCAAAGGTATATAAATCCTTTTAGAT
Organism: Torreya grandis; assembly: GCA_037957365.1. Taxonomy (NCBI): domain Eukaryota; kingdom Viridiplantae; phylum Streptophyta; class Pinopsida; order Cupressales; family Taxaceae; genus Torreya; species Torreya grandis. Next base: position 1,954,277 of record JARHVA010003040.1, on the reverse strand, counting down.
TCAAAACCAATTGATTAAAATCTTGTCATCAAGATCAAGAAAATAAGTCAATATTATGTTGATCAACTTATCATAGACTTAACTGATTCTCTAGTTGTTATGTCAATTCACAATGATGTTTCTATGGAACAAGGAAATGTGATTGAATCTACACAATACAAATTGGTTGATAACATGATAGTAATTGATGAAGGTGTCTCTCATGAATAAAAGAAGACAGAAGAGGTAGTGAAAAATGTTCCACTAGACATGGAACACACATTCTTTAACCATCAAAAACCTCGTGTTACTTTATAAAAATAGAGACCTAAACATTTGGATTGAATTAAGGAGATCCCTCAAGATAATTTGGCTAGTTAATCTCAACCAATGCAAAAATTAGTTAATAGACTAAGGAATACAAAAAATAAACAAAGCACATATAGTTTAAGGTAATATATTTTGAGGAATCAAAGACCTATTTACTCAATTTTAAGAGAAAATAAAAACTAGGTCATGAAATTTAAGGTGTACATTCCTCAAAAATCCACACAACAATAGGGGCACATTCTACCCTAATAGTATCAATAGGGTAATTTTATACCCTAAGAGAACTATTCTCCACTCATAAATTCACTAAACATGTAAGAGTGGAGCTCCATGAAGGAGATTGTGTCATGTTTGGAGACTAAAAATAGGATCAAAATTTATGAATTTGATAAGATATGTCCATATCCATTTTATTTAAGAATTCTCCAAGTCCCCTTTCTACGTCATTTTGAGGCACCCAAATTTAATAAATATAAAGGAAAGGGTGACCCACATGAACATGTGTAGTCATTTTCATATTATGCCAAGGGGTTGTTTATAGTAGTGTGTTCTTACGTTGATTATTTCTATGAAATTTAGTAGGACAAACTTTATATTGGCTACATAAGTTACCCAAGGGATCAATTATGGATTGGAATAACCTATCTAAAAAGTTCATCAACCATTTATCGTACAACATAGAACATGAATTAACTAGTGTTGACTTGTGCAAATCCAAAAAACAAGATGGAAAAAGACTCAAAAAATATTTATAGAGATGGAGAACATTAACATGTTGCTTTAATTTGTAAGACAAATAGTTAGTGGATATATTTGCATAAAACTTACATCTTGAGGTCATGAAATATATATCTTTAGCTTGTGATAACTCATTTGATGATATCATAGATAGTGGTGTACATATTGATAAGGCTATTATTACCAAAGGCCTTGTTAAGATCTTTACACAGTGTCAAACATCAAATCAGATCCCATCTTCTAGTTAGACAATTGTGCAAGATAAGCCTAAAGTCTTTAAAAATAACAAAAACATTGTTTAAAATGGGGTGGATAAAACAAGGCATGTACAAATGGTGTAGGCTCCATGACCCTAAATGTATAATTAGTTTCCCCTAATACACCACTTAATTTGTAGAGATAGTCTCTATAGAGAACAAACCATGATTGTTTTAGGGTTTTAGCAAATTGGGAAAACTAATTAAAATAGTGTTCCAAAAGCTCATAATAGATAGCCTAATTATATGTCTAGTACCAAGGGCATTTCCTCAAGATAAACTAAAACCAAATTGGTTTAAAGAGAATGAATGGTAAAATTTTCATCATGTTGTTGGTCATGATGCTTATCACTACATCTAATTGTGACATGTTATTGAAGATCTCATTGAGAGTGGCAAAGTTGAGATTAAACAAGCCATTAATTAGGACATAAATCAGGATATAGGAATCTACCAAGACCCCTTTCATTGACATAATCAACTACCACTAAGTCAAAAATTGAAACCAAAGATAGGAGAAAAATAAGAACTAGAATTAGGGTCAAAATTGTAATTATCATGTGCATAATCATGATCATAATACCCATAATAACAATGTGGGTTCCAACAACATGCCTTATGATTATAAAAATATTGTGATATACATTTATGCAACCCATATTACAATTATTAATGTTGAACCACATGAACCATATCATGTCTTCATAGTACAAGACCCCTCAATATAGGTTCAACACCCTCTCTGGTAATACCATATTGAGTTTGCACAATTCTATTGTGACTTCGTTTGCATGGATTGCTATTTCTAGACAATGCCCTTCTTCTAATTATAATGGCTCCTTGTCAATTCAAAATTATATCAATGCAATCAAATGCCCACAAGTCACCATCCAAAGCCCTTTTCCTTCATCTTCTAGCTATATTGGCTCCATAACACCTATAGGTTCATAGTCACAACGAGACACTCAAGAGTTACTCTTTAGGGACCTTTTCCTAATTCTTCCATAGAACCCAATGTGAACATTACACTAATAGATCCAAAGCTAACTATTATTTCAACCAAAGCTAAGTCATCTAAGCCCATTATTGAGAAGCCTTATAGTATATTGTACCAATTAAGAAAAACCTTGCATAAATTTCAATTTTAGATATCTTATGGACATCGAAAGTCCATATAATTATCCTGAATAATATTTTATAAAAATCCATTTTCCCAAATGATATAAATCTTGAATAGTTCCATAACCTTTTGGGACATTTTTCTTAATTTCATTAAGTAGTGTTTGATGAAAAAGACATGTATACACTTAGAGCAGACCATAATATCCCACTGTACATTTAAGTAATCATTGAAAATCATAAGATCAAGTGGGTTCTTATAGATAATGGTTTAGAGCTGAACATCATATGTCTTAAGTTGGTACAAATATTGGGATATACTATGACATACATTCATCTAGAGAAGGTCAAAATAAAGGCTTATGACAATGACAAAAAGGAGTCTATTGGTATTATGTGGTTGCTAATCGTTGTTAGGTATGTTTCACATCATACATTGTTTCATATCATGGACATTGAATTGCCTTATAATATATTTCTTGGCCATCTTTGAATCCATGAAGTACATGCCATTCCCTCCACCTTGCATCAATGTCTTAAGTTTCCCTATGATGGGATTGAGGTTACTATTCTCATAGATCAACAACCTTATGAATATTATAAACATCTTGAGGTCCAATTCTCTAATTATAACTATTATCCTAGTTCTAAATTCATTGCAAATAATAATGATATACTTTCACATCTAACTCAATTCAATTATATTAACCCTAGTGATATCAATTGCACTTTAGTTGATTCATTTCCTTCAACTCTTGCAAGGTAGGTTGTTATTAAAGATGTGGGCATTTCCACATATAGTCTTAAAAATTCTTTCCATGTTGTAAAGTTGCCTAAAAATACAAATACATTCGGTAAGCCTAAACCTTAAAAAAGTCCTAATGGACACACAATGATTTGGAAATAGAAGAAGAAAAAATAAAAACCACCTATGGTTTTTGTACCTATTATTTCACCTAAGAAAGATCAAGAGGCTTTTACTGAGGGATACTGGTTATATTCTAAAGGCTTTACTAATCATTTTTAGAATCCAAAGGAACCTATCCTTAATTAGATCATAGATCATCTTGATTATACAAGAAAAGTCCTTGGACAATGAGATCAAGGAATCTTGGAACCCTTATCAGCTAGGGTACCTACTTTGAGTCTTGGCCTCATATTTATACCACTTAAGGGTGACCTCATAAATTTTAATAGTGATTATTTCAAATTGATTAGCTATGAGAGTCTTGGAAGTGACATAATGTCCCATTATAGCCTTTTTGATAATCTTGTTAACAAAGATATATTTGATTAAAATGCTATTTTAACCATAAACATTATAGATTCCCATCCTGAAGCAAGAACTCATTTTATTGGTGGTTCCCACCTTGAAGTAGAACACCATATATTTACCATTCTATCTTCATATCCTAAGTTAGAAACTCATAATTGCCTATTTACTTTCCATCCTAACCTCATTGATTAGGACAAAATAAATTTGGTCATATGCCTTAATGATTTTTAGAATGAAGAATCACTTATAGATTACATGGGCTTAAGAGATGAATTTCTCATTTGTGATCACAAAAAAGGCTTTGATTTCTCATTAAATATTTTTACCTACTTTATAGATAAAGCAACCTTTCTTGGTCATAATAAATATGAAACATAGATATATTCAAGTGAAAACCTCATTGAGGTGCTTGTCAATCAGGAAAAAAGTAATGAAAAAGACAATCCTTTGAGTGAAAATCTATTTTAGGCACTCTCAAGTGGGAATGTTTTCTCATCCCCTCAAGACATAAATGGTCCATATATCCCAAGTTATATATCCAATACAATCATATTTTCTTAACGACATCAATTATTTTCCTCTACCCAACATTGACATGATTTTTGACTCAAATGTTGGGTACAAGATGTCCTTAATAGACATATTTTTTAGATATAATCAGATCAAGATATCCTAAGAAGATCGAAACAAGACTACATTCACCACTCTATGGGAAATATTTTGCTACAAAGTCATGCCATTTGGCTTGAGTAATGTTAGAGCCACAAATAAATGTTCCATGAATTTCATCTTTCATGACATGATGCATGATATTGTTGAGGGCTATTTTGATGATATACTAGCAAAATCAAGAACAAGAGCTAGGCATCCTGATATTCTACAAAGAATATTTGAGAGGATTCATGAATATAAAGTCCACCTAAATCCTAATAAATGCATCTTTAGAGTCGCATCAATGAAATTTACAAGTTTCATTATATCACAAAGAGGGATTGACTTCAACCTGACCAAGGTCAAGGCCATTACGGATATGCCTCCATCAAACAATCTCAAACAATTATGAAGCTTGTAAGGAAAGATCCAATCTATACGTAGGTTCATTTCTCAATTGGTAGATAAGTGCCACCCATTTACCCACCTTTTGAGGAAAGGGGTAAGTTTTAAATGGGACGAATATTATCAAATAGAATTTATGAAACTCAAGACATATTTGGCCAATCCACCAGTCTTAAGACCACCAACACCTAGATGACCACTACTTATTTACATATCAACAATAGAGCATGCACTGGGGGAAATTTTAGCCCAACATGATGATCAAGGTAAATAACATGTAATACATTATCGAAGATGCATTTTGGTTGATTATGAACATAATTATATACCTATTGAGAAGGCATGTTTAGATATGGTGTTTGTTACCCAAAAATTGTGACATTATATGCTAAACAACAAAACTATTATCAATGCTAAGGAAGACCCTCTCAAATTATTATTATCTAAATAATATCTTCAAGGATATATGGATAAATGGCTTATGCTCCTAAGTGAATTTAAAATCAATTATCAGAATCAAAAAGTAATCAAGGGGTAGGTTGTTGTTGATCAACTTGTAAAAGCCCCTATCATATATACTCAACCACTAAAATTTGACTTTATAGATGATTATATTATGGAAATATAATAATCATCACATGAAATTGAATAGTTGAAGATATATTTTGATGGCTCCTTTACATCTCATAGGTATAGAGCTAGCATATCATTGATTACATCTCAGGGGGATCTGATTCCCAAAGCATTTGATATAAAATTTCATTGTACGAACAATATGGATGAGTATGAATAATTTAATAAAAGGCATTTCCTTGTCATACAATGTGATATTTATAGATTTAATGTCGCTGATGATTCCCAATTAATCATTAATCAAACCACTAATTACTATCAAACTAGACATGACAAACTTGTTCCTTACAAGTAAATTATTGATAATATTAAAGGTCATTTTAAAACACTACATTTTGAGAAAGTTCTAAGGGCCAACAATAGATCTACCAATGTAATGGTAATGATTAATTCCATGATGTAGATTTATGGTAGAGCTAAAAAATATCAATTCTTGATTGAAAATATTCTTTAGCTTACACATGTTATACCAGATTTAGAAAGGGGATGTGCCATTATTGGTCTCAGTCACTCACCTAAATTACCTTGGTTCTAATAATTTTATAACTACTTCCTTGATCACTTTTTCCCAACTGACCTATCCAATAGTTAGTAGAAACTATTCCATCACCATTTATCATATTATACCTTCTTAAGAGATAAACATTATCATAAAGCTATGATGGAATGTTTCTTCATTGTTTATATTTGAGATAATCCAATAAATAATTGAGGGAGGTTCATGAATGAATGTGTGGGACCCACACCAATAGTGTATTATTAGCAAAGAAGATACTTAGAATAGACTATTATTGGCTAAAAATGAAGACTGATGCTTGAAATTATGTAAGGAATTGTATTCCTTGTTAGAAACATGGAAATTTGATACATGAACCTTCTTTAATATTATATTTAATCACAACACCATGGTTGTTCTCAATTTAGGGCCTCAATCTCATCAAAAAAATAAACCCAACATCTTTAGATGGCCATCAAAATATCTTAACTACTACCAAGTATTTTATTAAGTGGATTGAGGCCATTCCTCTCACTTACATTATTGGGAATAAAATTACCAAATTCATCTATTGCCATATCATTTGTCGATATGGCATCCCCACATGCATTATATCCAATAATATTGGATCTTTTGTAAACCAAGATGTAAAAGTTATTTTTGAAAAATTAAACATCAAGCACAAGAAATCAACTCCATATAACCCACAAAGCAATAGAAAAAATGAAGCATTAAACAAAACCATTGTAGCCATTTTAAATAATTATCAATGATGTTGGCCATAATTGGCACTTACAAATATTTCCTTTCCTTTGGGCTTATATGATGCAGAGAAAAAGACCAACCTTCTAAAGGCCATAACTTTTGACTCATAGCTCCATTTGAGCTCTTCCATGCACCAAAATGACCATCTCAAAAAGTTTGATTCTATCCTAATCAGATATATCTCCTTAGATTTGATTTAAATATTGTTTGGAGGCCAAATGTGATCATCTAAGGGTTTGGAATCAGCTTTTAATAATTTTTTTAGGAATTTTCTAAATTTAGAAATTGTATATTTTTAGAACCAAAAGTAAACATTAGTTGAATTTCAACCCATAGTATAATTTTACTATGTAGGTTATTTCAATAAAATTTAAGAGATGTGTGCACTAACATGTGAAACTTACTATAAATTGGCTGCTAAAAATAGATGATTTTTTTAGATTTTTAGTATTTTTTTAATTTTGCTTATAGACTTTAATTTCTAAGTTTAGGCTAATTTAAGAATGGTTTGGGTTTTTAATTTTTTCAAGAAATCAATATGAATCAATTCTAATTATTTTTTCAAGATCTCGGCTTATTGATAATTTTCTTATTCTTGGTAGTTTTTGGGTTCATTATATAGTATCATAGTAAGTTTGAATCTTAGAGGAGAGGAGAATGGTGAGAGGATGAGGAAGTATGTCATAGATGAACTAGATTATACAAGAAATATAGAGGTAAGTTAAATAATTAACATAGGTTATCACAAATTAGTAAAGAAGACATGGTGGTGATGAGGAAGACAAAGATCATGATGAAGAAGTTTGGCAAGAAGAAGAACAATAAGAGTAACCACCATTGATGGAAGAGAGGATGGTTTGGGATTTACAAGGAAGAAATTAAAGAATCAAGGTTGATGTTTTAGATTATGGAGGAATTTTAAAACTAGAGGTGTTGATAGATTGGATGAATAGCATGGATAAGATCTTTGAGTGGAAGACTATGAGATAAGACAAGAAGGTAAAGTTTACATGCATGAAACTGAAAGGTCATGAAATTATTTTGTGGGATCACCTATAGAAATAAAGATAAATAAAAGCTAAAGAGAATATTAATTCATGGAAAAAGATGGATAATAATTTGAGGGAGAAATTTCTTCTTGTGGATTATGCATAAACTCTTTATAGAAGATTTCCTAATTTGAGGTAAAAAGATCATAGTATACAAGAGTATACATATGAATTTTATAAGCTTTCCATATGAATGGACCATGATGAAACATAAGAGTAGATGGATTCAAGGTATGTAAATGGTTTGAAATTTTTTATTCAAGATGAATTAATCATTCATAGAATACTTAACATGGATGAGGATTATCAATTAGCTTTAAAGGTAGAAGAAAAGTAAATAAACAAAATTTTAGAAGGCCATCTACTAGTTCAAAAAGAGGTGGATCCCTTACAATAAATGGAGGAGTTGGGTATAATACCAGTAGAGATGGCTTTAAAGCTAATAAAGGTGAATCATTATGTGGTGTAGAAATTCGAGATGATAATAGGCAAGGGTTTCAATACTAGTAAAGAGGAAGAGGATTTTAGAGAGGACAAGGTTATGGTGGTGATAATGGATGGTTTATAAATAAACACAAATATTATGTTTATTATAGATGTGGAGAATAAGGGAAAAAAACATTTGAGTTTCAAAACTATCAAAATCAATAAAGGAGGCAAGAAGATCACCCAAGAGTGAATCTAGTTGAGGCTGAGATAGAGGATCAAAATACTGAAGTTGCACCTATAGAAGTTGGAGAGAATCTCATGATGAGAAGAACCATGATCATGCCAATAAAGGAACAAGTGAAGAATAAATAAGGTGGTGATGCATGGTCGTGATCAAATATTTTTTAAATAAGATATGCTTCAGGTGGAATGGTATGCAAAGTAATTATAGATGGTTGTAGTTATGAAAATAGGTTTTCTAAAGGAATGATTGAGAAACTAAATCTATAATGTGAAAATAATCCTAATCCCTATCATATTTCATGGTTTGAGAAAGGGAATTAAGTTATAATATATAAAAGGTTCATAATCAAGTTTTCTATAAGAAAGAGTTATAATGATGAAATATGGTGTGATGTTATTCTAATGGATGCATGTCATATGTTATTGGAAAGACCATAGAAATTTTATAGGAAAGTAATTCATGATGGAGAAAAGAACACATACACTTTTTGTAAAGGTGGAACAAAGGTAGTTTTGTTACATCTTAAAGAGGAAGAAAAAGATAGAAATCATGCTCTCTACTAAAGAATTTATTCAAGATATGTAGCTAGCAGGTTGTATGTATTAGCAGTAAAGAATAAAGAAATAGAAATGGTGCCAATAAAAATCGAAGTAAAAGTAGTGTTGAAAGAAAATGTATATATTATTTCTAATGAGTTACTAGATGGTTTAACAATGAAGAGAGATATATAACATCACATTTATTTAATTCTTGGATCAGCTCTACCCAATCAAGCATCTTATAGGATGAGTCCAATATATTATGTAGAATTAAATAAATAGGTTACTAAATTTCTAAGGAAGAAGGTGATAAGGGAGAGAATGAGTCCATGTGAAACACCAATGTTGATAACTCCAAAGATAGATGGAGGATGGAGAATGTGTGTGGATAGTAGAGAAATTAATAAAATTACAATAAAGTATAGCTTTTCTATACCTCATTTAGATGGTACGATGGCTGTAATTATAGGAGAAAAATATTTTACCAAGATTGATCTAAGGAGTGGTAATTATCAAATTTGATTTCATGAAGGAGATGAGTGGAAAACTACATTCAAGACTAGGGATGGCTTATATGAGTGGATGGTGATGCCATTCATATTATCTAATGCACTTAGCACATTTATGATCATTATGAATATATTGTTACAAGAATATATTGGTAATTTTTTGGTTGTTTATTTTGATGATATTTTTATATTCAGTAGGACTAAAGAAGAACACTTAAAAAATTTGATAATGGTAATGGATTTCTTAAGAAAAGAGAAGTTGTATGCAAATTTGAAGAAATGTAGGTTTATGGAGAACAATTTGGTATTTTTGGGATTTGTAGTTTTGAAAGATGTGAAAATGGATGAATAAAAAATAAAAGCAATTTTAGAGTGGCCTATTCCAAAAAACATTATAGAGGTAAGACGTTTACATGGTTTAGCAATTTTTTACAGAAAATTTATTAAAATTTTTAATAGTATTATGGCACTAATAATAAATTGCATGAGATGGAAGGAATTAACATGGATTAGAATAGCTATAGAAAACTTTGAAATTTTGAAGAATAAGATTATATAAAGGCTAACATTATCATTACCAAATTTTAATCAAGTATTTGAGGTTGATTGTGATGCTTCATTTACTAAATTGGTGCTATGTTAAGTCAAGAATAAAAGCCAATAGCATATTTCAGTGAGAAATTGAATGAGGTAACAAAAAATTATTCTACTTATGATGTTAAACTTTATGGAATTATAAAAGCATTAAGACATTAGAGGCATTAATTTGTGCCTAAGGAGTTCATACTATTTATAGATCATGAGGCTTTGAAGTATGTGAATACACAAAAGAAGTGGGTTGCTTTCTTGAAAGGTTATACTTTTGTGTTGAAACATAAATCAAGAAAATATAATTAGGTAGCTAATGCATTGAGTAGGAGGGTAGAAATATTAACTACTATGGTGAGTAAAGTTGTTGGATTTGAAGTTATTACAAAATTGTATGATATTGATCCATATTTTGGTAAGATAGTTGAGTAGTGAAAGAATCCATTAGTAGGTGGTACAGATGTTATTGATGATGAGTATCTTCTACAAGAAGGTTATCTCTTTAAATGGAAACAATTATAAATTCCACTTGGGTCTTGAGGAGACAATATAATAAAAAAATTACATAGTGGTAGTTTGGATGGACACTTTGGTTAGATGAAGATAATAGCTTTGGTGGAGGCAAAGTATTTTTGGCCAAAGATGAAGAGATATGTGATAATATATGTTTTAAGGTGTATAATACATTATGTGGCTAAAGGACATGCATAAAATACTTTACTATACATGCCATTATTGATTCCAAGAGTACCATGGACATATTTGAGTATGGACTTTGTTTTGGGATTCCCAAACACATAGAGAGGTAATGATTCAATTTTTTTTGTTGTAGATTTTTTTTAAATGATTCATTTCATTGCATGTAAGAAAACCAATGATGCCACTAGAGATACAAAATTATTTTTTATCTATATTGTGAGATTGCATGGTGTTCTAAAAATTATTACATCAAATAGGGACATGAAATTTCTAAGTCATTTTTGGAGGACTTTGTGGAAGAATATGGGTACTAACATACAATTTAGTAGTGTGTATCGCCCACAAATATATGGATAGATAAAAGTTATGAATAAGACCTGGGGAAATTTATTGGGGTGCATAGTGGGAGAGAAGCCAAAGTAATGGGACTTGGCTTTACCATAAGCTAAGTTTGCATATAATAGTTTAGTGAATAGATATATAGGAAAGTCACCTTTTCAAATTATTTATTGGAGAAATCCTATGGGTATTTTAGATTTGGTAAAATTCCCAACTACAAATCAAAATAGTGATGATGCAAAAGCATTTGTATTAGTTGCAAGGAGTAAGAAGAAAGTTACAAGAAAGTAATGAGAAATATAAATTAGAAATAGATGTTAGAATAAGGTCCAAATTATTTGAGGAATGAGATTTGGTAATTATTTACTCAAGGAAATAAATATATCCAAAAGGCATATACAACAAGTTGAAGTAAAAAAAAGTAGACCATGCAAAATTGTGAACAAAATCAATGATAATGCATATGAGGTAAGTTTACCACAAATTTTTCATATATCTCTAGTATTTAATGTTTCATATTTATATAGATTCCATGGATAATATGATGAAGGTGATGTAGATGAAGAGGTAAATTGGGAGTAGTAGGTTCCAAAGAAGAAGAAATAAAAAATAGTGTAGGTTTTGGATATGAAGATGGTGAGCACAAGGCAAGGGAATTATAAGAGGTATTTGGTGTAGTGGGAAGGAATGCAACAAGAAGAAAACACTTGGATTATATAATGGGACTTGAAGAATATTGATAAGGAAAAATGTTAGCAGTATAATCAGGGTAACTCGTAGGAGATGAGTTGTTTTCAACTAGAGGAGAATGATGTAGAAAAAATAGGCCAACCTTCCAAAGGCCATAAATTTTGACTCGTATCTCCATTTGAGATCTTTCACATGCCAAAAAAACCATCTCAAAATGTTAAATTCTATCCCAAGTATATCTATCTACTTAGATTTGATTTTAATATTTTTAAGAGGACAAACATGATCATTTAAGGGTTTGAAATTAGCTTTTAATGATTTTTTCAATAATTTTTTAAATTTAGAAATTGTATATTTTTAGAACCAAAAGTCAACTTCAGTTAAATTTCACCCCATAGTTTAATTTTGATATTTAGGTTATTTTAGGGAGCTTTTAGAGATGCATGTGCTTGCATGCGAAACTTATTGTAAATAGTGGATACTAAAAATAATTTTTTAATTTTTTTTTATTTATTTTTTTTAATTTTGCATGTAGACTTTAATATTTGAGTTTAGTCTTATTTAAGCATGGTTTGGGTTTTTAATTTTTACAAGAAATCAATACAAATCAATTATGAATATTGTTTCAAAATCTTGGCCTATTGGTAATTTTCTTATTCTTGTTAGTTTTTAGGTTCTTTAATATAAAACCAATCATCAAACCCCAATAGGGGCCACTCTATGCTCCCTTGTCTATGTCACATAAGCTATTATCTTAATAGAGATCAAGTTTTCATCCTTGTGAGTATCATTGGAGCATATTGAAGACAACAATGAATATAGAGTCTCATGGCTTCAATAACTAGAACTTCTTGATGAAAATCGTTTAGCTTCCCTAGAAAACTTGCAAGCCTATCCAAATAGATAGAGAAGAAACTACAATAAGAACATTCTCCCTCAAGATTTTGAGATTAGTGATTTGGTCCTAAAAGAGAGCCAAAAGGACACAAATGATGAATTTAATAAAAAAGGTAAGTTTAAACCTAATTGGTTAGGACCACTTTTTATCATGAAAAATTATGGATCAGAGGCATATCGATTGGCTAAAATAAATGTTGAATAACTTACAGAGCCCATGAACATAATTCATCTTAAGAGGTTCTACACATGAAAAACATCAAACCATTTTCCACAAGATCCTTTACTTGGGGAAAGCTTATGCTGAATTAATTTTACCCTACCATTTTATCCTACCCTAGATTGCTTTGGCATGAGCCCTCTTCCTTTCACAACTTTTGACAGTGAATTTTTTTTATCCATTGGTACTCTGAATGCATTTTATCATAACCTATGTTTTTATATTTTATAACCCTATTCTTTGTAATATCTAGGGCTTATTCTAACCTTAAAACTTTTGTACCTTGAGCAATTATGATCTTGATTATGTCTCATCAACATTATGAACACCTTTAACACTAGTTCTACAAAGAAGTTAAGCCAGAATAGTATCTTATAACTTCTTCTATAGACAAGTGAATAAGAACACCATTATAGCTCAATATCATTTCCTACCATATGGTTCTTTAGATTGATTTCATGATACACACTATTCTATATTACATTTACTTCTCTTTAGTGAATATTGTTATCTTTTCCATATCCACACTTTTATCAATTTGTGAGAATTTGCTATTGCAACTGGATTTAGCTATTAATAGAACTCTCAATTAGTTCCATGGTCCATTATTTATATCCATGATTGTTGTTGCAGTCAGTTTAGTTGTTTATTGGAACTTATACTCTTAGATGAGCATCTATTGGATGAGTTCTTTTCCCTTTATACATATTTTATCCCAAAAATACTAAAAATATTAGAAAATAATCCATAAAAGTGCAAAAACATTATCTTACACTTTTGTACATTTTGATCCTCACAGACTTGCCATTTTACAAGAATTTTATCCTATTAACTTTATACTATACAAGTTATTTTATCCCATGTACTTACCATTTTTAAAGATCATTCTTCCTCATACTACCATTCTACACTCTTGCCATCTTATAAGAAAATCTAGTCCCACTGGCTTGTCATCTCATCTCACCAACTTGCCATTTTGTAAGACCAATCTCATTTGTCAAGTCTTCCATTTTCTTCTACAAAATTAATCATATGTTATGGTCATCACCTTTATCTTCTATCCCACTTCCTAGTAGAACTACATTTTTCCTAAATTTTATATTAGAATATTCATGCATGGAAATATATTGGCAATGTCCAATTGTCTTGTATATTTGGAGTCAACTCAGCCAACCCCTTACTTTTCTTCTCTTCCCCCATTTATTTTATAGTGTTTCTTATTTAATTAGAGAAAAAATCTTGTGTCTTTGTTTTTTGTTATGTTATGGTGGAAATTAACACCTCTACCACATGTGCATGAATAACTATTTTTAAAACTGCACTAACTTGGTTTTTGTTTGTGTCTTTATTTGAGTTTTATTGATGTTTTGTTTATTTTTCTTGGTGTTTTGTTTTGATTTCATTCCTCTTCATTTATTTATTCTTATTTTCTCCTTCCATTACTTATTTTCTCACCTTGGACTTTTGTTTTCTTGTTTGATTTTTCTTTTCTCTTTTTTGTTCAAGAAGATCTTGATGGTCCACATAGATCTTGATTATTTATATCTTGATCCTATGTTGCCAAGATGTTCTTGCTTTTCATTTTAAAAAATTTTTGTTCCTAATTATGTATTGATTGTTCATATATTTATTTTAATTTGGGTACATTTATGTTTATCTTTTTCATTGTATTTGATTTTTTGTTTAAATTTAAATAGTTTCAACTCTAGTTTTGGTCATTGTCTACCATTATCCTTAGCTATAGGTATTCATATTTGAATTGGATCTATGCACTTGAAATTCCATGTCTTCATAAGTTTTTCATAATTATTATGCCTGATTTTCTTTACAATATAAATCACTTTATGCTCTAATTTCAAGTCTTAACATCAACATAGCTCCCATGAATAGGTCTCAAGAACACTATGCATAAACTAGGCTCACTAGGTTTAGCTCCTCACTCTATGTGTAAACATGCATCTTTTTGCATACATCATGACTCTAATAAATATTTGGTCAGTTATCATCATCCCTCATTCCATTATCTCCCATTTTTAATTGAACTACATTGGCTTGAGGCCCATCTAGACTATGTAGGTAGTGCTTAGATACATGACATATTTAGGGTCAGCTCATCTACCTTCAATTCTCTTTTCATTTCTTTCATCTCTTTATGCATTCTTTTATGCTTGGTTTTTTATGGATTTCACAACCATTTGACCATTGCATCTATGTTTGTGCTTACTCACATTAATCTATCTTTTAATTTATATCCTTGAGCTAATCACTTACCAATTTGTCCATGTTGGGGCCCAACATTTAAAATGGTTAACAAATCTAAATCAGACCTATAGGGGTAAGACATTCTTTATTATTTATCAATTATCAAAATTATCTCTACTAGGCACAACTATTTTATCATGTTAAAATGTGCCCTATTGGGGCAGTTCTTATATCATCTCTTTGGAGACCATGTTTTCCTTTTCCTCTAATTCCAATCTCTCTACAGTTTTGCCCATGATGGCACTATTCTAGCGTGCAACTTATCTCAATATTAATCAATGTTGTAAGTGTGGAACTTACACTCTAAAATTAGGTGAATTTAAAGTGTGTCACTTATATGTTTAGATTGAATCCTTCTCATTAACCCCATCTTAGGGCCCATTATACCTCTATTTATATTTTGATCATTAATGGTAGCCATGTGTACAAGCATTGGCTTGTCTAGATATGATCTATTATGTGGGTCAATCTATCATTATCCCTCTCTTTTCTAGAGTCCATTCTTCCCTATCATCTTAGTATATCCTCTTGAAGGGGAATCATGGGTCATTTATAATTTCTTCCTAATAAATATTTTTTTTTAAAATATGTTGCTTCACCTGAATATCTCACTTTACCTTATCAGATAGGGACAAAATGCAGACATCTAATTCCTAACACAATTTGTGTTGAAATTGTCAATCCTACTTGAATTGCACTCAAATTCCAAATTTAAGCCAAAATCCATAAAACACATTAAATGGTTTAAGATTGTCATATACAATTGTCCATTTAGGCCAATGTCTCTGCAAATGGGGTAATGTATTTTATGAGATACCTAACTTTGATCAATTTATTTTGAGTCAAAATGATGATTTTGCCTTTTTGTGTTCTGGATCACTCTTCTCTAGTAATTCAATAATACATGTCATGTACCTTTGTTATTTTGTGTTGGCAATATCCTAAATTGGAATATAGTTCCAATGTCTATAACATAATCTTACAATTATTCTCGAGTCAAATTATGACCCAATAATATGACTTTCTAACTATCTTGATTAATTGAGGGCCAATTTCCAAAGAATTACACAAATATTGATTAACCTTGTTTAAGGCTAATTAATTCAAATAAAGATCTGAAGTGGATTTTCCATGGAGGTTATTAAATATTTCATTTTCTAAATTGATTCCTATTAACTACATCACCACAATGATATGATCTATGGGGTGGCATCCAAAATCCATAAATGCATAAAATATCTAAATTATGGGCACCCTTGACTAATTAAAGCTCCTTTACCCCCAAACATTATGATGCAAATTATTGATTTTAGCATAAAAAACTAAATGTATTCTTGGCTAAACATATTTATCTCAAGATGGATGGTCATAATTCATTATGATCAATTGTAAAAATCTATAAACAAGAGGCATCTCACACCATTTCTTAATCTTCAATTGTGTAAACTTTTAATTCTAAAATCTCCTCACAATTCCTTTGTTTTTATTATTGTGTCATTTTCATTTGGGTAATATTTATTTATAGGCATATTAGATAGTTTATATCATGATCCTAGGTTATTTATAGAGTTCTTGAGGCAATGGAGGAGCAAAGAAGTCATTATTGACAAAGACTAGAGCTCTAGATCAAGGGGAGAACATGCTTGGAGCCAATTTTGAGTAATGGAGTCATTTGAGAAGGTAATGGTTGATTGATTTATATAATTTGTATCTTTTTATCATTAATAACCCCTACATAAATACATTGGCTTTATTTGTTTATTTTTCTATGCACTTCTCTTTGATTTATTGACTAATTCTTGATTAATCAAATTTTGTAATCCACTTTACACATGGAACCCATCACTAAGTGAACAATGTTTGATTTGTAAAAATAATAATAAGAACATGTAGGTAATATATATATACATATTATTCATAGTATATAAGTATGTAATTGAACCCATTATGTATCTATGATGCAATGGTCTCTTAATTACTAACCACCTAGTAAAGGGAATTGCATATTACTTATCCTTTTGATAAATATTAACCATAGGAGATTTTATAATTAACTTATTGGTTATAAATTTCTATTATTCAAGGGAATATTTGTATGAAATTTCATAAACTATAATTACCTGATTGGTGTGAATGTATTCAACACACACATACATTGTAGAAGGTACTATTCAAAGTGTATGTAGCGAAGATCATCCCAATAACATATAAAAGAGACATATGGAAGGTATAATTAATATGGTAGTAACCACAATGGTGAGAATCACATATAAAGGAAAGTAAATTCCACCAATAACTTATTGTGATGTCCCATAAAATTCTCTAACTAATTTGGTCAAATGATGTACATCATGATTTGTATAACCAAGATGTGTAAGTAATGTCATGGTACAAGTTTTCTCACTTTCACCATTGTCAATCATAACACTATGTATAGGTTGGTGGTCAAGGTATGTTTAAATTAATATGGAATGAATATATGAGTTAACATTCCTAATCTCAATATAACTGGAAGTAATGGAGGGTCTCTAAACCATAACAGGTGTATTTTATGCATAGGTACCAATAATCCCTGCTAATGGATGACCATGATGAGATGGAGGAGGGTATGCATTATATGGAATTTTCACTTTTGGATCCTTTTTTGAATGATCATGCAAAGGATTATAAAATATTTATTATTTTTGGTGGTCACTAAGTTGTGAACCTAATTCCTATGAAAGATCATCAAATGTAATATTTTCATCATTGATGTTATCTTGGATCTCATGCTTTAAGGTAGAACATATGTTCATAGAATTCCTAGGGCCTTTGTTATAGTAGCAATAAGCATTATAATTACACTCTTTTAGTAGATGTATACCCACATAAACCTAGATAGGATGAGGGAGAGATATAAGATGATAGTATAAAAGTTATGGAATTAATGAAGTAAGAAACTTAGGTAAGCATGTAAGTTATCTCTATGGTACATTAGATCAGACAATCTGACTAGGTTATTGTCACACCACATTAACCATGGTAGTTATTTCCTTTTTATGCTTTGGAGGTTTGACCTTATAACTTGGTTTGAGAGTAAACTTGGTCTATAATGTATATTTAGTTAGTGTATTTACTACATATTTAAATTTTTTCAATGAGATAAATTTAATTTCATGATCATGAATAATATGGTAGATAAAGATATTAAAGATACTTTTAAGAAAAGTTATATTTCTCCTTTACATAAGTCCATTATATTCAAAAATTTCATTAGTCATTTTAACCAACATTATCTTGTACCTCAAGATATACCCTTGTCATTCCCATTTTTTATCTAAAAACAGGCATAACATAGCCAAAACACAAATAATCAGTCAAAAAAACATAAGAAAATACATGAATTCATATTAATCATAAAAATCAAGGAATCCTTACCACTACCACCATTCCATAATAAGATCATACCCAAAATTTCAAGGCCACAATCTTGATTCATTCATCCAACACTTAGAATCCTCCACAGACCATGTCGAATATTATTTCACTTATGATGTTGAGATGGCTATCAATTTAAACCTATTTTAAAGCCAACATAGTTAGTATCTAAATAGATACTTCAGTGGCATCCAAGGTCACATAAGTTATTACTCTATATCTTGGGAAACTTTTTTTCCACATAGCATCCTACCACTTATCTGTGAGGCTGACAATCTTTCATGTTGCACTTGTAACCTTAGGGCTATGGGTGATCATATGATGCCACAAGGTAACATATTTATATCCTACAAAATTATAAGTAATTTCTATGTATATTCATTTATAGGATTGGTGATCACTAGGATGTTATCATGTGGTAGGATATTTCTAGTTTACTGGCTCAGGAGTGAGCTTCCTATATGACCAACTCTAGGATTATGGGTCTTTAGGATGGTACCACATGGTAACATCCTATTATCCAACTAGACTAGTGGTGAGATTCCTATATGTACAAATCTAATATTGTGGGTCATAGGGATGGTGCCTTGTGGTAATGTCTTATTCACCCATTATCCTGATAGTGATCATACATTAGACCATGTTGATGTTATTCTTAGGTTTCCTTCAAACCACATGGTTTCCTCTAAACCACTCAATAATTTCACAAAAATATATTAATTAAAAATCATATCAAAGGGCCCCAAACTCAAAGGCATAATAATTTAGTTTATTAAACTAATCAGATACATAGAATGTGAAGGCATTAGGTTATTAACCCCAATGACTCAATTCCTCTGAGCTTGCACATTCATGGACACAACTAATTGGTAGTTCTATATAACTTTAGAGAATTATAGGATTATCCTTATAGATAATCCTTTAGGCTATTGGGATGATTCCACATGGCATCATTTGACCAACTTTCAAAAAGCTCAAAATTTAGCTAAGGCAAAAGCTAAAAGAAAATCAAGCAAAAAAAGATAAGGAAATCCAAGGAAAAATGAGTAAGTTAAAAATCCATCAAGATATTGAAAATTGGTTAAGGCACTATACAAATTAAAACATAGAGATGGCTCTAAATTTGGAAACATAATAAGGTAAAATACACATGCCTATGTTGTTGATATCATGTCCAGAAAGAAGCAAAATATTTTATTAAAGTGAAGAACATGATTTTAATCTAACATACTCATTGGTTTATTAAATTTATAAAATGAACACAAATCAAGTTTACTCAAGCCAACATCTCTAAAGGAATGTCTCACTAAAAACCATGTCTAAGATCTAGGATTAATGAAACTTCATCAAATTTATAAATTCACTAGTTATTGGGAAGGCATAAAGCAAGTAGCAAATAAACTATAAAAACCTAGGGTATTCTTCCTTTACATAAAAAATAAATGCCAAGGGGTGGATATAAATGGTAATAACTGAGCATGACTACTTTTTTCAAAAAATTTAAACATAAAGACAACATAATTCTTTATACATGATTAATATTATAATACTAGAAAACATCAATATTTAATTCATTTCAATAACTTGAATTATTATTCCTAGTAATAATATAATAGATATTTATTTAAGTTCCAATTATTTTCAAGGGGTTTAATTCCATTAATTCTTCTCATTCAAATAAATAGAGATTCATAATGCTTAAAAAACTAGTTACTCATGTCAAGGATATAACCAAGGAAATTAGTATATTTATTCATTTGAATGTTCATCAAAGGCTAAAGAATTTGATACATACAGACTCTTCCCATGATTTTATAGATCAAGCATTCATTAAAAATTACATATCAAATTAACATTAAGGTTTTAATAAATAGAAGTAGATGTATTACTCCATAGTTTGAATATCATCTAAACTCTATCTTTTGAAAGAATATTAAAAGTAGGCTAGCTATTAAAGTAATAATGATACCACATAACTCATCCTTTTAATTATAAATCAAGAGGCACATATCAAGGCCTCATTAAATAATGGAGGACTAGTCATCATTTAATGGTGCTCCTCATCTACTCTCAAGCATTTATTCAACATAAGAAGGAAGGCTCACCACCCAACATTTTGTCATCATTAAGCTATTGCTCTAGACACCCCTAAGCTTGAGACTCCCAATTCTAAAAAATTTTATATCACAAGGTAAATGTAAGGTTGGATATCTAGAGAAGGGTATATTAACATGAAGAAACACTATGCACACCTTATAGTCAAAATTCTCAGTTTTACCCATGGAGACTCCCAATCCCAAATACAAGAAAACAAGCATTCAAATGGTCACACAAGTGAAGTTGAGCATTCAAAAATATAAAATTATCAAGTAAGATTTCACAAAATTAAAAAAAAATGTTGAAACATTTGAGTAACAAGAGTATTTTTCTCTCTATTGGTTACTTTCAATGGTCATGGGAGAGTTGAAAAACCTACCACCATGCTCATCTTAAGAGTATTTAAACTGATAAAACTATATTATCCAAGGGTATAAAAACCTTCCACCATGCCTAGCACAAGATGAATTTACCACATTATTTTTAAGACATTCATGTGAGGATAAAATTACCTTACACCATTCCCATCATAGAAGGACTTTGATATGCTACCAACATGAAGATGTTGCTCAAAGACCACCATCATTAGTGTCACAATAACATAAATGTATACATATAATAAATTATAAATCATTTCATTCAATTAAGGAGGAATAATCTCTCAAAGGCCATCAAATGGGTAAGCACTACATGGCAACAAATTCTCAATCATGGATAAATAATAAAATAGGTAAAATAAACCAAGTGGTCTTATTCCCCTGAAAGTAAGAAGAAACAAGTAAAGAATATAATATTTTTAGGGGGGGGCCGATAGATAGGGCTTGGGGGAGGGTACTATATAGAGTTTAATTGGCTAGATATTGGGAGATGGGCCCCATATATATTATATAGATAGGGTAAGCACCCAAGCCCTATATATATATATATATATATATTCCAATGACACATATAGACAAATATAGGACATGGTGACCCCCATACCACACCAAAATGATCTAAGATAAAAACCTTGAACCCATCCATATTCATTATAGAAATATAAGTTATTATGGAGGCCACCTATTGAAATTTATACCCCTTAATAACTATCCTCTAGTTGTCTAGATAGATTTCCTAACTAGATATTCTTACTAATTGCTCTTCATTTTCCTATGCTAAGTCTAACTTATTTTTGAATTGGCCAAAAGTCCTAAACTAAGGGATACAAGCTTATATATAAAGATATCCTATAATAAGTTAACCAACTTTGTTTTCCTACCCATGCCTTATCAATGGATGGTCTTTCTCATGCACAATTAAGGCATATGGCATCTCTTACAAATTTCTATGGTTACTTTTAGGACTTTCTTACCTACTTTCCTAAGGCAATTCATTGGAAGATCTACCAATCAACCACTAGATAATTATATATTTTGTCTTCAACATCTTTAATTCATGAGATAACAAGTTTCACCCTCTAGGATTAAAGGTTTTCCACCTAAAATAGACACTAAGTCCACAAAGGTGGTGAACTAGGAAACCAAATACTTACCATAGGTTTAAGAAGGTTTAAAATTGATTAGTTATATAACCATGCTTGGCATAGTATCTTTCCTTCATTTGACCTTCTCTTATTTCTTGACACTCAATGCACACATAAAATTCCTCTAACCTAATAACCAAAGCTACAAAATTATATCAAATAAGGAAATTTCAATCAATTAACCATATTCAATCATTCATGGAATATTGACATACAAATAGATAATTTCATACAATTTAATACATAAGTAGCTACCATTTTATAAGTCTAGAAGCAATGTTTCAACATGATTTAAGTCAATATATCTCATAGACATAATTTAATTTCATAAATAGACACTATATAAATAAATTTAAGCATCATAATTTCATAAGTAAGCAATAAAAAACATGATTGATAATAAGTCTTTCTCATGGTTACAAACACATGAAAATCCTTCATAAGTCATTTCACACTTCAACAAAACTTGAATTAATAATATAATTCAATAATCAAAACATTTAACTCATAATTTCATAGTCATATTTTTCAAAGATAAACACTATGAAAAATAGGCCCTTACATCCCCCTCATCTTATGTATAATTATGTCTTGAAGTGATTGAAATAGGTGAGGATATTGGACCCTCAATGGTGTATCATCTTCCTAACTAGATATTTGTTCATCATATTTATCATGTTGGGCATTGACCTGATCTAAATATATGCCTTGAAGTGTTGGTGCCTTACACACTAAAAAATTGATGGGCTCACAAGTCATAGCCCCATCAGTCTTGACCTACAAGGACATCCAATCCAATACATGACCAATGTTATTAACATAATAATATAAAATAGAGACATGAAATCCATCATGAACATGAGATAGGCTAGTTGAGAAGGTTAGTCTATAAATTACTAAATGAATGGTCTCCAATACCTCAAATGGTCTAATAAAATAAGGTGCTCAATTCAACCCTTTTCTATAATGAATGGGGATTTAATTAGGTCTGACCTTCAATAAAATTGTATCACCAACATTAAAATTTTGATCAATTATTTTCACATCAACATACTTCTTCTGCTAATCCTTGGTAGTCTCCAATTATTATCATATCTTAATTACTTGCTACTGCATGTCTCCTTTCACGGTAGGGCTAATCATGACTCTATCCTCAAGTTGGTCCCAACTCAGTGGGGTTCTATAGGCACAACCATACAAAAAATGCAAAGGTTCCATCTTAATTAAGTTATGATAGTTATTATTATAAACAAATTACATAACATATAAATAATCTTCCAAATAGGATTATTGGTCCATAACATGTGTAATATGTATTCTAAGACCTAGTTGATTTAATTTATCTATGCAGCCATCTCAGGATGGTAGGAAGTACTAAAATTGATCTTAGTGCTTAATGTCATTTATAAAGAAGTGAAAAAATGAGAATTATATACTAGGTGTCAATCCAAAATAATCTTATTGGGATTCCTTTGTAAATACTTTTGCCATTGATTTGGCATTGTAAGTGGTTGTCATGGGAGAAAAGTGAGCTAATTTGATTAACTTATCCATTGTGACCATGATTACATCATAGTGATAAGTATAGGTAGGTAATACTACTATAAAATCCATAGAAATAGTGTCCCACTTATATTTCAAAATCTCTTGAGGATATAAAAATCCTATTAGATGTTGATGCTCGGCCTTTACCCTCTAGTACTCCAAAAAATGAACTACAAAATCCACAATATCATGCCTCAAAATGGCCCAATGATATAATTTACTTAACCTAGCATGTATTTTATTAACTCTAGGGTGTGCTTTGTAAGGACCTATATGATATTCATACATAATTAACTCATGCAAGCCACTAGATAAGGGAACATAAATACACCTTTTATTATGCAATAACTAATCTGACTCAAGGGGATAGCTTTCAAATTCACCATTTAGATTCATACCAAAATCCAACAATGATCTTACTTATTTATATACGTTATCCCTAGGAAGATTCCTTAAAATCTAACTTCTCAAGTTAGTTCAAAAACTCATTGCTGCCAACTCATGGTGTCTCTTATTTAAGACATCAACAACTAGATTTTCATTTCCTTTTATATACA
The DNA here is from genome assembly GCA_037957365.1 of Torreya grandis. Taxonomy (NCBI): domain Eukaryota; kingdom Viridiplantae; phylum Streptophyta; class Pinopsida; order Cupressales; family Taxaceae; genus Torreya; species Torreya grandis. The sequence continues at coordinate 1,930,025 of JARHVA010003040.1, read as the reverse complement.
AAATTTCATAGTCATATTTTCACAATAACTCCATATGAATATTTCAATTCATGTTAAGGTTATGTTGATTAAATATATGTTTTAAAATCAAATGATATGTCTTTAAAATAAAATTATGACCAAGCAAGAAGTTATTGAGGTCAACATACCACAATTTTTGGAAATAGGGACCCTTGTTTCAAAATTTTGAAAATTTGTGCTTTGAATTGAAAATACCACTTGATTAGAATGATTTATTTGAAGATCATCCACATATGGTCATCATGTAGTTTAAACTAACATGTCTCCATTTTTTTCTTGTTTTATTTTGCCTAACTTTGTTAATGGTTACTTCATGTGTTTTTAAGATGTAGGTTTAATGAAGACCCAAGATTGTGGATAATGTTTAAGGTTTCATACTTAAACTAATAAATTTACCCTTTGATTTAGTCATTTATTCTTAAATGTCTAATTGAATTCATGTTTGAGCATCTAGAAACCCTTGGTCTGATTCTTTTATCCTAAACCTTTTAAATTTGAATTTTAAATTTATGTAGGTCTTTTTATTTGAAATTTTACATGGGAACAATTTGTGTGGGAGAAATTATCTATTACATTGACTTAGTTTAATTCTTATCCTAAGGTTTAGTCATGTTTATCAACATGACCAAACCTTAGTCTAAAATTCTTATGCTTGGTCCCTTTATGCCCCAAACCACCTTTGTTCTTATAAGTTAGATAATCACATGGTCCCTTTAATTATTTTTTAACTAAACTTAAAACCTTATCCTAAAGTTTTAATTGAATTCATTAATAAAATAAAAACATTAGGATAAAACTTTATGTCATGTCTTTTACTATCTATGGGACCACTTTATCATGCTTTAAAACTTATTCTAAAATTTTATCCTAAGGTTTTATCATGTTCATCAACATTAATAAAACCATAGTCTAAAACTTTACCCTAAACTCTCTATATTTCTTGAGCCTGAATTATCTTTATTTTATTGTTCACAAGATTGATAGTGCACATTTACTCGGGTGAAGTTGATCCAAAAATGTGATATGATGTTAATAAGTCAAACACCTTGATCAATGATTAACATTAACTCAAGAAAGGTTTATATAATGGTGTGATTTAATTCAAGACTTCAAAGGATCCCTAAGACAAGAGAGAAGGTGATAAGTGTCACAATCTTGACAAAAAAACAATGAGTAACCAATGACATTTAATCCCCAATATTGAGATTTGATGGAGCACAATTGATCATCCAAAGATGATCTGATGGAACACATTTGATTAGGTACAAATTATACAATGGTGTGAGATCAATGTTTCCATTTAAAAGGAATTCAGAGATAGTGAGGAAGCAACAAGTGTCATGACTTCAATATATGATCAAAACTTGAGCATGTTCATAAGGATCGATGGTACATAGTTGAGCATGTACATTTTGATCAATGGTGCATATTAATTCAAGACTTCAATGAAACCCCATAACAAATGAGAAAGTTACAAGTGTCACCATCATAGAAACCCTATCATATATCTAATAGTACATGGAGAAAAGGATATAAAAATATCAACAAAAAATTATTGATTCATGCAATTGAGATAAATGATGTAAGATAAATGTTCAAATTTTAATGAAGCATAAAATGAATGATAAAGTGACAAGTGTTATAACCATAGGGAATATAATTAATTATCTAATAGCATTAAACCTCCTAGATCAAGATCAATGAATTGAATTGATCCATACAAGCATATCCAATGGTGCAAGCCTACGTGGACTTTTACAAGGTCTAGACCTAATGAGATGTTGACACTTGTCTTAGAGGTAATGGTCACATTTCAAATGTTAATAAAAAAAATGAAATTGTCATTCCATGTTGGAATATACATCAATTCAAAAGATTTTGTGGACCCTAAAAGGCAATGGTATAAATGTGCAAATCTAAGTAAAATCTAAGTCATAAAGATCACATAACTCAAATAGCTATTTCCATTAAAGCTCTATAAAAACATTAATTTGACCTTATGATCATTACAAACAAGTCTAGGAAAATTAAATTGTCATTTATGTAAGAAAAATTTAATCTAAAGCTAATGTACGGTCCACTAATGAGTAATTTAACAAAATTCATAACCACAGTAACTTGAAAATGTATTTCTAGGGAGGATGCAGAGCTCTATTTGGTAATAGATGTAGAAGGGAGAATTTTCAAGGACACATAGTTTGATGCCACAGCCCTGAACATAAGAGACAATAATTGGTCCAAGATTTTCTAGACCATTAAAGAACAACCTGCCATTACTAAGGAGGAGGAGAAGATTGTGTCTATAAATATAATATACTATGACATATTCACCATCCAAATGATAGGTCTACATTATGAAATAACAAATCCTAAGGTAATTCATTATGTTGATATCATTGCTCCCATTTTTAAGTATGGTAAAATAGATAAGATCATGATTTTACATGAATATAGCTTCAAGAATATTGCTTACATTTATCTAATAGACTTTGAAAACTACTAAAACTTTCCTAAACCCTAATTAAAACTAACCATAATAAAAAACTAATCTAAATAATATGATCTAAAAAGCATCATTTCTCTATTTCTATATTCTAGAAGTCAAGTATTTTTTAACTTTAATAACAACATCCCCATTATCTAATTTAGACTGGGGATTAGAATGATCATGACAATGATGAACAGGTTGTGTATGAATCCAACCACCACATATGTAGATAAAATTTGGATCCCCTTAGTCTATATCATGGTTGAGAAATAGGTCACCCCTTCTCTAGGTGAGGCAATCATCACCCTTTTAAGTAGATAATTTTTTTCATTCAAGAAGAAGATTGGGGCTCAATTCTACATGATTTCATACCTTCTAGACTCCTTTATTATTACAAAAAAGGTCCCAACCTTTTGAAATGGTCACTTAATGGGACAAACTATTTCATAGTATTACTCCAAGATGCACATCTTTATGTATAGGGATCACATCCAATTCATATGTGACTATGTTTACCTAGACCTTAGTGAGGCCATCAAAAAGATCCCAATGATGAGGGTCAACCCCATAATAAATAATACTATTGAATCCATGGGGAGATATGGCTATATCAATATTGTACCATTATCAAGATTAAAGGGACACAATACACTCTACTTAGGCTACCTATCTATGTACCAATCAAACTAGCAAAGCAAGAAGTAGCTTATCAATATGCAATGGAATAAATGGTATTTGAAATGCCAAAAGAAAGGGACTTCTTCACACCCTCCCCATAGCCATTGGTAGGACTATCTTTGCATAATGGGACAATATTGAAGATACTTCTAAATATAACACATATTTCAATTTACAAATTGATGAGCTAAGGTAGTGGGACCCCTATGGGAGAGCTAAGGAGCACTTGAAATCAAAAGGGATGTTGAATGTGCCTTATGAGCACCATCATAGTCCTTATGTTCCCATATACACAAAAGTATCTTCATTATCTAAGGTCATAGGGAGATTGAAAAAAAAGAACATCAACCTAGAATCTAGGATGATAAGGGAACAAAATGGAGGAGATGATAGATGGTATTTAGGGCCAAGACAATATCATTTAAAAATAAGTACACCTATTAGAGATCCATAAGTAAAACCTAGACCTAAAACATAGATTGAACATAGGCTAAAAGAGAGAAGGCATGATGAGATTACATCATCTTTAGCCATGACAAAAGAACAATAATCACCCATTAAAGAAATTCACATGATAACGTTAGACTCTAGGGAGATAGTTGAAGATGTTTTGAAAATGTTACACAGTGCCTATGAGTATGATGAGTAAGAGGAATAAATGGATGAAATAAAAGAGAAAAAGAGGAAATAAATATTGGATCTAGTTCCTCTGGATACCCTCAAAATAAAATCTAAGATGGCCATGGTTCTAGTAAGGACCAAGAAGCCCAAGGTGAATTTCACTCATCCTTTGAGTGAAATAAATCACTTTAGTGAAGAAAACTTGATTCGTGGTCCAACCATTCTAGAATGGTTCATCTATGGTAAATTTCAAAAGGTATGTACTATAAAACATCCTTGGGACATGATGAAGGCCATGAATATCCTAGTTCATGAAGAGGTTAATCCATGGATTATGGATCTATAATAATAGGATGAGATAAGGTTGGTTGTTATCAAGTAGAGCATAAATAGAAGTCCCAGCTCCCAAGGTAATCCAAACCTTAGTTAGTGTCAAGTTTGACCCAACAATAACTAGATTGTAAAGGATCATAAAGAAGAAGGTCATGGTTAGTGGTGAAGTGATCACTTACCAAAAGGTAGAGCCATTAACCAATTTAACCCTAGTGGATGCATAAAATAATAGAGAAAACAAGATATTTGAAGAGAACATGCTTGAATTAGCACAAAAATAGCTAGAGAAATTGTAAGACACCCTCAAAGGCATGCAATAACAAAAGGAAAATTTGGAGAAACAAGATGTATTATCAGTCTCATATGCTATGGTTGAAATGTTTGAAGAGACCTTATTTGACATGTTCAATTCTTTGAAGTCAATAAATTCTAGAAAAAGTGTTTTGAGATAGCATGACATAGCAACTAAGAGCCTAATTCACCAATGGAAAATCTCAAAGGTAAAAATATATGATTTGATCAATATATTGATTGAAGATTGAATTCCAAATTTCAAGACAATCAACTTGGCTCACCTCAACACAGTCATCATGTTGTTGATAGATAAAATCAAAGGTTTAAGCACATGGTCCAAGAACATAGAGATGTTTCTTAAAGATTATAAGAGGCTAGAAGATATGATAGAGAAATTACTTGGGATTATGATCACCAAATCATCCAAACTTAGTTCTATAGGAATCATCATTGATGAGGAGTTTATGATTAGAGCCACCCTGTTCATGCAAGAAGTGATAAGTAATATCAAAGAAAATACTAGATTGGAAAATAATAAGATCATGGACATGATTCTAACATCATAGGAAAATATTACTAAAACTAGGAGTATCAAGAAGGATTTAGGAAGAGATGATAAGGATTTTAGAGGCTTTTCAGACCAAAAAGATAAAATCTTCATGGATTTCATGGTTAATTTCAAACTAATTGATGAACAACATCAAAGGGCAATTAATGTCTTATAGTAACAACATGGGACTACATTAGCCATAGGCTCTCCAAGTTAGTTGGATAAAGAATATTATTTTTGTAACTAACTTGTATAATATTTTAAAAAGATAATATTCTTATTTATAAATGAATGTGCAATTTTTAAATCACACTTCCTATAGGTTAGTATTTTATAGTCTTTGAAAATTTCTAGAATGATTGTAAAAGGATAACTATCCTTAATACTTGGCATGACTAACTAGCATATCAAATGAATTATCTATATATAGAGGTATTTTCAATTTTAAAGGGATAGGGAGTTTTTTTGGAAAAAAACCATTTTAAAATTTTTTATCAATTAATATAATAAAGGAGTTTTGAAAAGTTTATCCATCGTTTCTTGTGTGAATTGTTATCATGGTTTTTTCTCTCAATTGCCTAGTTTTTAATTCACATATGAATGGTTATAATTGATTCTTGATGTGAAAATTTTTAATTATATATTAGTTATGTTGTGATAATTATAGGTTGTATAAAGGTCCTTAAGTTATTTTTTTAATCTTTGCCTTTCATGTGAATGTGCTTATGTTGTTTACTTGCAGTGTAAATCTCTAAAGTGAACCAAGTTCTTATTTGCATTCCTTAATTTCCTTATATGTTTGCTTATTATTTGATATGATTTGAGCTTAAGATATTTAATTTAATATGTTTTTTTCAAGTGCATATTTTATGATATTTTAACTTTTTCATAATGTCTATGTTAAAGATCAACAAAATCAATATGTCTCTTCTTTGTCCTACCTTTCTTTTTTAATTTTTCTTTCATCCATTCACTTTAGATTAGATTCATTGTGAATATTCACCTTCAATTAGATATTATATTCATTTATTTGATAATAACTCACTTTATTTATCAAATATCACTTTCATCATAATAAAGATTAACTAACAGGCCACAGTTGCTCCCAACAACCAAAACGTTATAAATATTATGAAACATTTAACTTATTCTACCATTATTCCACCATAGGTAACATGATTATCACAAGTTGAAAATCATGCATTAGGTTATATAAACTCATAAATTATTAGTGTTTCTTAAACACTCAAAACCACCTATGATACACTTTCATGCATCAACATGAGAATGCATTTTTAGAAAAAGGGCCTAATTAAATCTTTGTAAATTTGTGGTATCTTTGCTAATTTTAGTGAAATTTGTTCAAATTTTGGTGGATTATTTACATATTTATGCTATTATTTACTCACTTTTGTAAATATCCTTGATATGCATGGTTTGATACCAATATTTAGGGTAATTTAGTTGAAAATTGGCATTATTTGAAGATTCATGGAAAATGTTTGCAACGGTAACTAGAGTTTTGTAAACCTTCCTTGTTTGGAATTAGTGATGGTAAATGTTCTTAAATATTGATTTATTCTTTGTAAATTTAGGTTAGTTTTTAATTAGACTTGTAAATATCATTAATATTTTCAAGTTTGGCTACATATTTGAGATTATTTAGTCAAATATAGTCATTTTTTGAAGAGATTTGTATAAATTTATGCAAATCTTGATTATCTTAGGGATATTAAATGTGAAAATACACTCATAGTTAATAATTGAATTTTTATTTATAATAATTGAGCTAAGTATCATCTATATTTACATAGATAATGTTTCTAAGTCATATTTTGGATATTACTCAAAGTTTACAAGTTGGAATTGCCAAGCATTATGACTAGGTCAAGGTCTAAATCAAAATTGCCTCTCCTTTCATTAGAATGTCATAGGAAAGAAAGAGTAGACAAAGGTAAGCGAAGGGTTTCTAAATCTCATCCCACTTCACCTATTCTAAGTACTCATGTGTTTAATATTTATCAATGTATGGCTTATGTGGGTGGATCTTCCATCAATGTGCCTGATTAAGTACACGACCTACCCCAAAATCCTAAGAAATATTTAAAATCTTTCAATCCTAATGGTACTGTCATAGTTGAAGAACACAATAAATCTTTTAAATATGCTTTAATATTGTTAAATGTAGTTCATAAAGATGGAAAATTCATATTTTTTCAATTTGATTTCAATTATGTTGCATATAAATGGTTCCTTAAACTTCCAAAGAACTATATCACTAGCTATAATGATTTTAATAGGATATTTATTAATCGATCTAAAAAAATCATCAGTCATTACATTTTATATAAAAAATTCACCACTGTCAAAAGAGATTTTAGTGAGACCATTATATCTTTTAACACTAGATTTTAGAAGATGTTCAGTAGGACCATATCCCCTTACAAACCAGATGAAGCCTTGTTTTTAGAAATCTACAAGGATGATTTCAACCCCATGACTTCTATGTTTCTTAAAAGGTATAGTAGATTCGTAAGCACCTTAGTATTGGATTATGTTGAAGCTATAACAATAAATGATAAAATACATCCTAAAGGTAAAATTACATATGACATTCCCAATGTTAACCCCACTTTCACATCATTTAATATCATTCCTAATGCCAATCATAATGTGTCTACTTTAAATCAGACATTAGTCTTGAACCAATTACCCTTAATTTATACTCATCCTAGCCAAAATTTGGGATTCTTGAATAATAATGCTTCAAATGGATTTAATCCATAGGAATAGAGAGATTTGATGCCAATAACTAGCAACATTAATTAATTTAACAATTTATAGGCACCAAAGAATGAGAACGAATCCATACATAAGATGGTTCAAAAGTTGAGTACTAATTTCTTGAAATTATAAAATCAAGTAGGCAATACTAAGGATAAATCCAATATGAATTACTCATATCAAAGGTTTAATAGGCCTAACAACCGATTTAATATTGGTAACACTAGTAACAATAGAATAAATTAGTCATCATTAGGTAAGAAAAATAACCCTAGGATTAATATTTGTGATGTTGCATTGACTAAATATTGTAGGGTTCACAATACCTCAAAGCATGGTGAGTTGGAATACATTGAATTTTATAATGATTTTGAGATATTTTAGGATGAGTTAAATACACCCAAAAGTGGATTTAATAGAGATAATTCTATAGGTTCATCTGTATCTTCCAAGTCATCCAAATCTATAGATATAACCCGAATGGTGGAGACATTTGACTTCCCATTTTAAGAAGATAAAGACACTAAGGATAATCCTAAATAGGTGCATGACTTTCAACAATATTAAAGAAGACCCATCCTCTAAGGATTAGGGAGAAAAAGAAACCATTGACCACATATACTCCACAAAATAATTTTGACATTAATTCTAATCCTATAGCTGGAAATAATATTGAACCTCCAAAGGGAAGTACTTTTAAACCTAATATTGAGTCATCTAGTACTTATAATAGAGTTGGATAAAATATATTTGAGGACATGAAGAATATTAAGGCTAACATCACCTTGCAGGAATTGACACAAATCATTGAGCAAAGAGATTTGCTACTCAAATATTTATCTAAGAAGCTTGGTACATCACTAAAAGCTACAAATTCTAATATTGATATGTACAAGAACAAATCAGATGTTTTACCTTTCTTGTTGTAGTCAGAAGCTTTGTTAAGAATTTACATAATTATTTTCTAGATTTAGGTGCTTCTACTAACATCATGCCTAAAGGTAGTTATGAGCAACTAGGTTTGACTCTAATTAAATCTGATAGGGTTGTTACTCAATTAGATAAATGCAAGGTGAAATTAATTGGAAAAGTTTTGAATGTTCACATGAATTTTTAAAATGACCCAAGCATAAAAAAATTTATTAACATCCAAGTGGTGGATATTCCTGATGCTTATGGAATGTTATTGAGCAAGGACTAGACTAGGTCATTTAATGGTTACATGTCCACTGATTATTCACACATATGGCTTACATGGAAAGGAGTGCCAAATCAGATCATAATTGAAAGAGATCCCAAGATGAATCATCTGATCATTGAGTATAATGTTTTAAATGAAAGGGTGAACATGGCCAATTTTAAGTTAGGAGTTTACACTCTTGACACCTCTAAGGTATGTGACTCTAAAGATGTTCATGCTATTCCTAAGATATGGAAATTATTTTTTGACGGTGTTAGATGTAAATATGGTTCTAGTGTAGGCATTTTACTAATTAATCCTATTAGAAAAGAATTCAATACTTCATATAGAATTCAATTTTCATGCACTAACAATTTGGTAAAGTATGAGGCTCTGATCTTAGGTCTATAATTTTCCATCAAACATAAGGTGAGAGGACCGCTAGTTCATGGTGATTTGGAGCTATTAGTCACTAAAGTGAGAAGTAAGTATTAGTGAAAATTCTCTTACCTTAGGAAATATAAGTTTAGATTTTGGGACATGATAGAGTATTTTTATGCTTTTAACATTGTCTCAATTCCTAGGGAATAAAAAAATATTGCAGATGAGCTAACCTCAATTATAGACAATCTCATGCCCAATCAGGACTCTACACTTATAATGATTAGTATTGAAGTGCTTCTTTGTCCTTTATTACCTAATAATATCAACCATTTATAGGTATTCAATTATGACCAATAGATTTTAGACTTCATGAATAGTTTAGGGGTATTTGAGGCTCATGTCATTAATGAAGCTAATTAAAATACTCTTGATAAAGAAAAAATTGATGAAAAAATTGTGAAATTGAGTGATAATAAAATTCCCAAGAGCATGATTACCCTAGAAATATTATTTGATACAAATAATCTAGCTAAAAATGTTAAGGTTCCCAACATGAATGTGAAAGATTACAAAGCTGTTGACCTAGGAAAATAATGTCAACCCAAACTAATCAATATTGGTACAACCACCACTAGTAAAGAGTTGGAGAAAGCTAAAGATTTGTTGAATAAGTATAAATATGTTGTATCATAGTCATATGAGGACTTAAATATATATGATCCTAGAATCGTAACTCATACCATACCACTAAAATAAGCCTATAAACCTTTTAGGTATAGACCTATCAACCCTATCTTAGAAACCTTGATATATAAGGAGGTCAAGAAGTTTCTAGATGCAAGGATAGTGTTTCTTATTAGACATTCCACTTGGGTAGCTAACATATTACAAATTATGAATAAAAATAGGTAAATTAGATTGTGTGTAGACTTTAGAAATATAAATAGAGCATTTGAAAAGGATAACTATCCCTTGCCTTCTATTGATCAAGTTATTGAAATTGTTAGTGGTTCAATAATGATGTCTTTTCTTGATGAATTTTTAATCTGTAACCAAGTTATTATAAATAAGGAATAAAAATTAAAGATTGCATTCACTACTAAGTGGGGCACTTTTGCCTATAAAAGGATGCCCTTTGGGTTAATAAATGCAGGTGAAATTTTCTAAAGAACAATGGAACATACATTATAAGGGCTGATAGGTAAGTTTATTATCATTTACATGGATGACCTGACTCTCTTTTTTAACAATAGTGAGGACCACATCATGCACATCAAATAGGTACTTGAAAGGTGTAGAATGTATGGAATTTATCTCAACCTAAACAAATTTATTTTTTGTGTCACTGAGGTAAAATTGTTGGGACATGTTATAACTAAAAAGATGATTTATATAGATCTTGATAGAGTAGATGTTATATCCAAGATAGAACCACCTAATAGTAGAAAATAATTGAAATCTTTCTTTGGGAAGATCAAAATTTTGAGAAAGTTTATTTCTAGTTTTCCAAAAATAGTGAGACTTTTGAATGATATGTTTAAAAAAGAAGCCAAGATCCCATGGAATGAAGAGACTGTAATGGCATTCAAGGCATAAAATAATAAATAATGTAGGCACCAGTATTGATAAGTCATACTTTTTCAAAATATTTCTTCTTTATTCTTTTACTTCTGACCATACAATTGTAGCTATCCTAACCTAGAACATAGATGGATGTGACCATCTTACTGCTTTCATGAGTACTAAATTTAAATTTTTTGAATTAAATTATTCCCTGATAGACAATTAGTAATGTTCTTTAGTCAAGGTAGAGAAGAAATTAATGCATTATATTCCTATAAATAAGTTGTATGCAATACTACCAAACCCTGCCACTAAGCTCATGCTTAGCCAATGTGAATTAGGTGGAAGAAGAGATAAATATATGTATTTACATCAAGAATATTATATATAAATTAATATTAAAAAATTGATAAGGTGTTAAGGGTTAATTAAATTAATTACCAATACTAATCCAAAGTTAAGTGTCATGTAGGTACAGCAATAAAGTTTTCATCCCAATAATTGGTATGATGCCATTGTTCATTTACTAATCAATGGCACTTGTCCTATAGGATTATCCAAGGAGAAAAGGAGATATATAAGACTAAAGGTAGAACATTTCTTGATCAAATATGGAGTGATTTTTAAGAAGATTTATGAAGGGATATACCTAAGATGTGTTTCTAAATAGGAAGCCAATGGGATTGTAAGTGCTTTCCATGAGAATCTTGGAAGTGGGCACCCATGAGGGAGGAAAAAACACATAAAATCCTTAGATATAGTTACTATTGGACTACTATATTCAAATATTCTCACAAACATGTGAGAGAGTGTCATTGGTGCCAAATTTTCAACTCTAAAGAACCCAAGGCAACCATGTTATTGAAGCCAATAATGATTTATAAACACTTTGATCAATGGGTATTATATTTTATGGGGGTAATAAACCCCAATTATTTAAAATTACATTAGTGTGTCCTCATTGCTATTGACTACTACACTAGATGGATAGAGGTAATGACAACCAAACAATGCAAGATTGAACATATGATAATTTCTTGGAAGAGAACATATGTAATAGATTTAGAGCAAAAGTGTAGTTACTTTACAATAATGTCTCTAATTTTATATCCATTGATATGATTGAGTGGGCATATGATAACAACATTGTTCTCAAGTTTTAATCAAACCATTAACCTCAAGGCAATGGGGTTTTTGAGTCAACAAACAAATATTTGATGAAATTCATTAAGAAGTCTGATGTTCACAAACCAAGAGCCTAGCACAAGTTACTCAAGTATGCCCTTTGGAATAATAGAAAAGTAATCACGAAAGGTCTAAAAACATCATTGTTTCTTCTTATGTATGGTCAAGAACCTGTATTCCCCATCACACTCAACCTACCAACCTAAAATTTTATGTAAGAGTACATAGAAGGGGAGGATTAGGAGTTTGCAAGTTCAAGGATACTTGACATTATTCAAATGGAAAATTCAAGAGAGGAATATTTTACCAATTTTAGTAGACATCAAACCATAATGAAGAGATAGTTTTATAAATGTTCCAAAAATTAAGGTGTTTGGCCAAGGAAACTTAATTATTCTTTGGGATAAAGCATTTCAACCTCAGAGAAATCATGGAAATTCACACCTTTATGGATTGGTCATTATCATATTTTTTAGATACTAGGAGATAATAACTTCAAGCTCAAAGACTTCCAAGGAGAAGAGTTCACATTTCCAATCAATAGGTAATATCTCAAGCATTATTTCTCTATTGCTCCACCACAAGTCTACATGGAGTAATATGAAAGACTAGTTAGAATTAGTATAGGTACGCTTAGATTAAGTTTAATTTTGGACCTTATTTATACATATTATATGGAAATATTTGTTTCATTTTTGTTATTTATGTTCTTATTATGTGTTTATTTCCTTTTGCTTGTTTTAGATTAAGGTAAAAATAGGTTTTAAAGGTACCCCAAAACCCTGAAACAAAAGAAGAAGGATATAACAATAACATCCACAGGTGAAACAAACCTAACAGCTACTACTAAGCAGTATCAAAATAGGTTTTATAGGGACCTAAAACCACAATTCAAGATCATCAAAAGATAGACCCCAAGTTTTACAGAGACCTGGAAACTCAAGTATGAAAAGAAAATAAAGAACTAGAAAATGGAGCCAGTTATAACATACAACTAAAAGGACCAGGACTATAAGAGCAAAAAGATCGTATTCTTCTAATTCCAAGATCATCTTCACCACTTCCTTTCCAATCACAACAGTGTCCTATATAGATATTGCCACCGACATAGCAACCTCTTGCATTGCTTTCTTCCTTGAGCTCTGTCTGGTTCTCTTACTAGGCCCATCCAAAGATTTTATTTCCTCATTTGCTCATTTTCCAATGTTTGCAGTAGCTACACATATGCTAGAAGTAGCCTCCCCCATATTCATTCTACTTTCCTTAATGAGCATTCTTAGATTGTTCTCATAGTCTTTAAGTTTGATTGGAATATCCCTCATCTACATTTCCAGATTATTGATTTTGTTTCGATCAGCTTCCTAATTATGTTCCATTTTTTCCATTTTCTTCTTGAGACCCATTATTTCCTTATACATCCATGAGTCAACTTAAAGGATAGCATCTACTTGCATTTGGCCGAATGCATAAAGGGATGCCTCCTGTCTTTTTGCCATATGTCACTTAAATCTTCTGTGTTCTCTTTTGGATTGTCTTCATCCTTTTTAGTATGATCCTCCCTTTCCGTTCTTTTCTGTTCTTTAGTTTCACTAAGGCTATCATTGTGGATAAGATCATACTTTACTTGTTCTCTAGTTTCCATTGCATGATAGGCATCCTGAACTAAATGTTCCTTCTCTATTTTTGAAGCAAGATCCTCAAATAAAACATCCATTTCTTTTTTAGTTTCCCCTAGCACTTGCTGATTATCTTTGAGATCATAGTTATTTTATTCAATTTTTTCCTCTATAGTGTCCCCTTCTTTTTCATTCTTACTTTTATCTTCTCCTTCCTCATTAGAGATGGATTACCTTTGCTTGATACCTATTTTAAGTAAGTCTTTTTCAAGATAATCCTTAAGCTCTAATGCATTTAAATTCTCAAAAGGAACTCCATAAATCAATAATGTTGGTAGGACTTTCTCTAATAGTCTATCATGGATCTTGAAATGTGACCTTGATGTTATAGTTTTGAGAAGTTGGTAAGGACTGGAATATAGATTGGTTATTCCTAAAATCTTAAACCTAGTTCTTAATCCAAGTCTAATTTTGATAAGTACTAATTATTGAGGATGAAAGTTTGAACTATTAATACAAAGTCATGTTTTCACTTAAAAAAATTAATTGCCTAGGATGAAATTTACAACCAAAGATGAGTTTTTGAAGATCAAACATCTGACCAAATCCAAAAACTAAGATAATTTGGTTCCCAACCTTTTTTAGAAATAAAAAATATATTTAAATGTACAAAAATAAGAACTTTACTACAAAATTCAAAAGTATTCCAAGCAAAGGTGATTCTAATAATCTTCATCGGGGTTATGGATGTCTATATGGTAGTGAAACAAGGCCTTGAGTGGAGATAAAGGTATCTCTATCAGGGATATAAATGCCGAACTATCAACATAACAATTCCTAAGCCTTCCCTAAGCTAAAGAATTATTCTTAATGAACATCAAAATATGCTATAAGTTAATGTTAATGGTCAATGTTAGGAATCTAGAAGTTGTTATATAAATTCCTTGACAATTAGTAACTACAATCAAAATACACACATGGCATGGATATGTTTTGATGTTTGATCCTAATTCTGCATGTGTGAGGTTTGTCTTAATTTTTATTTGATCTTAACTATGACACGTGATCATGTAGAATAAGTAGCCTAGTTGTTAGTCTAAACTTGAGTCTTTGAAATATAACATATTATTATGTTTCCCCTAGAAGTCACCATTTGTTGAGGTTAACATACCAACATTTCTAAAAGTAGGGACCCTTGCTTCAAAATTTAGAAAATTTATGATTTGAATTGAAAATACCACTTGATCAGAATGCTTCATGGCTATGTTTTGATGTTTGATCCTAATTATACATGTGTGAGGTTTGTCTTAATTTTTGTTTGATCTTAACTATGACACCTGATCATGTGGAATAAATAACCTACTTGTTAGTCTAAACTCAAGTCTTTAAATTATAACATATTACTATGTTTCCCCTAGAAGTTACCATATGTTGAGGTTAACATACCACCATTTCTAAAAATAGGGACCCTTGTTTCAAATTTTAGAAAATTTATGCTTTGAATTGAAAATACCACTTGATCAGAATGCTTTATTTGAAGATAATCCACACATAATTCTCATGTAATCTAAACTAGCATGTCCCCAGTTCACTCTTGTTTTATTTTTCCTAATTTTGTTAATGGTAACTTCATGTGTTTTTGAAGATGTAAATTTAATGAAGACCCAAGTGTGTGGACAATGTTCAGGGTTTCATACTTCAAATTATAAATTGAACCTTTGATTAAGTCATTTGTTCTTAAATTTCTAATTCAATTCATGTTTGAGTATCTAGAAACCCTTAGTCTAATTCTTTTATCCCTAACCTTTTAAATTTTAATTCAAATTTACATGGGTCTTTTTATTTGAAATTTTGTATGGGAATAATTTGCATGGTAATAATTATTTATGCCATGGAGTGTGCAATTCTTATCCTAAGGTTTAGTTGTGTTTATCAATAGAACCAATGAAGCATGATTGATTAGACAAGGATGGTCCAATAGAGTGTATTTTATCTGGAGAAAAGGATCCAATGATGCAATATCAATGTTAACATTCCAAAAGAACTCGGTTTTAATGAGGAAGTGATAAGTGTCACGACCTCAATGGATGATTAAAGCTTATGTATGTTCTTAAAGATCAATGATACATGGTTGATACACATTTTGATCAATGAAGTGTATTAAGTAAAGACTTTAATGAAACCCTAGAATAAATGAGAAAGTGATAAGTGTCACCATCATGGAAACCTTGTCAAAGATATAATGGTATGTAGAGTGAAGGATAGAAAATATCAACAAAGTATGATTGATCCATGTAATCAAGAATAATGGTATGAGATCAACATTGACATTTTAATGAAGTATAAAACAAATAAGAAAGTGACAAGTGTCATAACAATGGGGAATTTATCAAAGTAGTAAATGGCATTCAACCTTCTAGATCAAGATCAATGAACCACATTGATATGTGTAAGTAGATCCAAAGGTGTGAGCATAGGTGGAATTTTCAAAATTCTTGACCAAATAAGATGTTGACATGTGACCTATAGGAAACAATCATATTTCAAAAATAAATAAATAGAATGACATGGAAATTCCATGTTGGAATATACATCAAGTCAAAAGATTTTGTGGACATAGAAAGGCAAAGATATATATGTGCAAATATGAGCTAAATCTAAGACATAAAGATCACATAATTTAAATAGATGCCACCATTAAAGATTTATAGAAAACATAAAAAAATCCCTAGCATAAGTAGAAGCCCCAATTTGACCTTGTGATCATTATAAATGAGTTGAGGAAAAGTAAATTGTAGTTTATGAAATAATAATTCAATTCAATGTAACAAAATTCATAGCCATAGTAGCTCAAAAAGGTATTTCTAGGGAGAATGTAGAGATCTATTTGACCACAAATGTAGAAGGGACAATTTTAAAGGACATCGTTTGATGCCATAACTCTAAACATGAGAAAATAATTGGTCCAAGCTTTTATAGACCATTGAAGAATAACCTACCATTATTAGGGAGGAGGAGAAGAATGTGTATGCAAGGAGACTCTACTATGAGATAGTTACCATCCAGATGATAAGTCTATATTATGCAACAACAAAGCTTGAGGTGATTCATTGTGTTGATATCATTACTCCCATTTTTAAGGACAATAAAATAGATAAGTGAATGATTATGTATTAACATAGCTTCAAGAAGATTGCCTATATTTATTCAATAGATTTTGATAACTAGTACAAATTTCCTAAACTCCAAGTAGACCTAACCATAATAAACAATTATTCCAAATAGAATTATCTATAAAACATCCTTGATTTTTGGTCATATTTTGGGAATCAAGTATTTGTTGACTTCAACAACAACATCCCCATTATCCAATTCAGACTAGGGATTACGATGATCATGATCATGATGAACACATTGTGCAGGAATCTAACCACCACATATGTAGATAAATTGTGGGTCATCTTAGTCTACTTCATGGTTGAGAAAAAAGTCACCCCTCCTTTAGGTGAGGTAATTAACACCCTTTTAAGTATACAATGTTTTGAAATAAATAAGAATATTAGGGATCAATTTTACATGATGTCAACTTTTGGATGCCCTTCTTACTACCAAAAAAATTCCTAACCTTAGGGAATGGTCACCTAATGGGACATAAACTATTCATAATATTACTCCAAGATGCACAACTTTAAGTATAGTAATCACATCTAATTCATATGTGACTATTTTTACCCAACCCTTAGTGAGGCCATCATAGGCATCCCAATGATGAGGGTTAACCCCCTAATAAATGAGACTGTTGAAGTCATGGGGGACACATGGATATATTCATATTATATTATCATTAAGATTGAAAGTATATAATCCAACCCACTCATGATACCTATCCATATACCAATGAAACTAGTAGAGTAAGAAGTAGCTTATCAAATATGCAATGGAATAGATGGTATTTTCAAGACCAAAAGGAAGGGACTATTTCACACCCTCCCCATAACCATTGGTAGGATTGCCTTTGAGCAATGGGACAATATAGAGGTTACTTATAAGCACAAGATGTCTTTGAATTTATAAATTGATGGGCTAAGGAAATTAAACCCCTATGGGAGAGTTAATGAGCACTTGAAAGTAAAAGGGATGTTCAATGTGCCTTATGAGCACTAGCATATTCCTTTTGAACCCATATACACAAGCATATTCATTCTGTAAGGTCACATGGCTATTGAAGAAACATAACATCAACACAAAATTTAGGATGTTGAGGGAACAAAAGGGAGGATATGATAGATGGTAGTGAGGATCATGATAGCATCATTTGCTAAGTAGTACACATATTAGACCTCCATCAATAAAACTTAAGCCTAAAAAATAGTTTGAAAATAGGCCAAAATAGAGAAGGCTTGATGAAATTGCATCTTCTTCAACCCTAGTAGAAGAAAAAGGACCACTCATTGAGGAAATTCACATGATATCATTAGATCCTAGGGAGATAGTTGAAGATGCTTCAAAAAATTTATCTAGTGCCTATGAGTCTGATGAGGAAGAGGCATAGATGGAGGAAACAAAAGAGAAAAAGGGGAAATAAATATTGGATCTAGTTCCTATAGATACCCCAAAATGAAAAGCTGAGATAACTATGGTTCTAGTAAGGACCAAGAAGCCCATGGTGACTTTCACTCATATTTTTAGTGAAGTTAATATCTTTTGTGAAAAAAACTTGATTTATGGTCCAACCATTCTAGAATGTTTTTTCTATGGTAAATTGTAAAAGCTACCTACTACAAAACATAGTTGGGCCATGATGAATGCCATTAATATCTAAATTCATGAAGAGGTTAAGCCATGGATTATGGCTCTAAAATAAGAGGATGAGAGAAGGTTGGTTCATCCAAGAGAATCAAGTGGAGCACAAATGGAAGTCCCATCTCCCAAGGTAATTTAATCCTTATTTGTTGTCAATTTAGACCAAATAATAGCTAGATTGTAAAGGGTCATAAAGAATAATGTCATGGTTGGTGATGAAGAGACCACTTACCAAAAGGTAGAGCCACTAAAAAATTTAACCATAGTGAGAGGAGAAAAACCTAAAGAAAACAAGATATTTAAAGAGAACATGCTTTAATTAGCCTAAGCTTTGGTAAAGTAATTTAAAGATGCCCTTAAAGGCATGCAACCACAAAAGGAAAATTTAGAGAAATAAGTTGTATCATCAGTCCTAGATGTTATGGTCAAAATGTTTGAAGAGAATTTATTTAACATGTTCAATTATTTAAAGTCAATCAAGTCTAGAAAAAGTGTATTGAGCTTGTAGGATGCAACAACTAAGAGCATAATTCTCCAATGGTAGAGACTAAAGGGAAAAATAGAGGATTTGATTAATATCTTAATGAAAGATTGAATTCCTAATTTCAAGACAATCATCTTGTCTCACCAAAACACAATCATGGGGTTATTGATAGATAAAATCAAAGGTTGAAGCACATGGTCCAAGAATGTAGACATCCTTCTTGAGATGAAAATCAACTAGAAGATATGATAGAGCATCTTCTTGGGACTATGATAACCAAACCATCCACACTCAGTTTCATATGCCTCATCACTAATGAGGAGTTTAAGCTCAGAGCCACCCTAGTCATGAAGAAGTGCGAAGCAAAAGCCAAGGAAACACTAGATTGGAAAATAATAGGATCATGGACATGATTTTAATAGTATAGGAAAAGATTATTGAAGCTAGGAAAATAAAGGAGGATTTATGAAGAGATGACAAAGATTTCAAAGGCTTGGTAGACCATGAAGATGAACTCTTTATGGAGCTAGTGGTCAATTTAAAACTAACTGATGAATAACAGCAAAGGGAAATGAAGATCTTATAGTAGCAATAAAGGACTAAATCAGCCATAGGGTCTTAAAGATAGTTGTATAAGGAATATTATTTTTGTAATTGATCTTATATAATATTTTGAAAAGAGAATATTCTTCTTTGTTAAGGCTTGCATTAATTTTAAAGAACACTTCCTATAGGTTAGTCATTTGGAGTCTTTCAAAATTTATAGAATGATTGTAAAAGGAAAATTATCATTAATACTTGGCATGACTAATTGACACACCTAATGAATTGTCTATATAAAGATGTATTATCCATTATAGAGGGAGAGGGAGTTTTTAAGGAGAAAAAACCATTTGTAAAATTTTGAGCAATTAATATAAGTAAGGAGTTATACAAATTTTGTCCACATTTGCTTGTGTGAATTGTTATCATGGCTTCTCTCTTAATTGCCTAGTTTGCAATTTAGATCTAAATGGTTATAATTGATTCTTGATGTGCACTTTTTCAAATGAAAATTAGTTAACTTGTGTTAATGTTATGTTGGATAAATGTCCTTAAGTTCATTTTATTATCTTTGCCTTTCATGTGAATGTGATTATGTTATTTACTTGTAGGGTAAATCTCTAAAGCAAACCTAATTATTATTTGTATTCATTCATTTCCTTAGATGTTTGACTAATGTGTGATATGATTTGAGCTTAAGTTGTTTCATTTTATATGTTAGTTTCAAGTGCATATTTAGATTATATTTGAACTTTGTCATAATATATGTGTTAAAGATCAGCAAAATAAATGTCTTTTCTTTGTCCTACCTTTCCTTTTGACTTTTATTGTGATCCATTCACTTTAGATTATATTCATTATGAATATTCACCTTAGCTTAGATATTATATTTAGTTATTTGAGAATAATTCACTTTACTTATAAAAGATCACTTTCATTATCACAAAGATTAACTAATAGGCCATAGTTGATCCCAAAATCCAAAACACTATAAATATTGTGAAAGAGTTCACTTATTCTACCATTATTATACCATAGATAAAAATATTATCACAATATGAAACTCATGTATTGGATTATTTGAATTTATAAGTGACTAATGTTTCTTAAACACCCATAACTACCGATGATACACTTTCATGCATTGATAAAAGTCACCATATAAAACAAAAATGAATGATGGTTGTAAATTACATATCATGAATGGGGTATCTCATCTCATAATCCTTAATTTTTTTATATTCATACACCATAAATATACCTACTTGTATGAGTACAAATTTTAATCCTTCTTTTGATGCATAAGTGCAAACAAGGAATTCTCCTATAGGATTAAACACAACCAAAATTGTTTCACTAGTGAGTTAATATTTCATTAACTAAAAGTATTCCTCACACCTTATTTTTTATACAATATTCTTCTCTTTATTTTGAACTAAAGTTATGGGATTCATAATGAGATATAAATTCTCAATAAAATGTCTATAATATCTTACCAATCTCATGAATTTATAAAATTATATAATATTAGAGGGTGTTGGTCATTCTATAATGACCCAAACCTTGTAAATATCAATATAGAGTCCTTATATTAAAATTATGTGTCGAAGATATTGTACCTTAGACTGTGTAAATGCACATTTTCTAGGTTTTCAAATGATTAGTTTTTTATTAAACCTATTGGACCTTGCTCAAATGGTCTTCATGATCCTCTTCATTCTATGAATAGATTATAATGTAATCAAGAAAAACCAACACAAAATTATCCAAAAAGGATAAAAACACTCAGTTCATCATAATCATAAATATTGTTGGAGTATTAGTCATCCCAAATGGTATAACTAAAGATTCTTAATTACCATACCACGTTCAAAATGTATTGTTATGAATATCAAGGTCCATGATATGTAACTGATAGTATCCAAATTTCAATTAAATATTATAGAACACTTTATATCCTTACATTTGATCAAATAAATAAGCAATTATAGGTAAGGGATCACTATTCTTAATTATTAACTTATTTAGTTCACAATAATCAATGCACAACCAAATGGATCCATCCTTCTTCTTTACAAAGATAAATGGTGCTCCCCATGAGGACACACTAGGAAGAATCCACCCTTTCTCTAATAGTTTATTAAGTTACAAATAGAATTCACATAACTCTGGCGTGGTCATTATATAAGTGATCTCAAGATGGTTTTATCCCCAGGTATCATGTCAATCTAAAAATCAATCTCCCATGGAGGAGGCAAACTTATAAATCCATCTATAAATACATTAGGAAATTCCCATAGAAAATTATGGTCATTAAGAGAAACCTTCTCTGACTCATATGACCTATCACTTACCATGATATCAAATAATTTATATACTTTCATTTAACCTTCTTGAGTTATATCACATTGATCATGTGAAGGGAAATGAGTCATTTGAATCTAGATATTAACATAATCATTCTTCAGAATTGATAACCTTATCATGAAAATCTAACTTGGCTTTATGAGTTTCAATCCAATCCATACCCAAGACATATTCTTAGGTACCTAAGGGCATAGTGCATAAGTCCACTATAGTGGAAAATACACGAAAATATAATATGCAACTACTCACCATAGAACTAACAAATATATTATCCCCAAAGGAAAACTCAACTACCTAGCTTTACAACTACCTAACAACCACCATCCCATAATGGTCCATGGAAATAGGAGAAATAAAGGAATTTGAATCTCATGAATCAAATAAAACTAAAATTGAAATTCCTTCCATCATACATGTGGTCTCTATAATCATTATCTTGTACCAAACTTGGTGATGATCTACTAATACATAAATCATATGTCCTCAACCCACATCAACCATTATCTTCTCTAATATTGGGGCCTTCTTCCTATTGATAGTTGATAGTCCAAGAGGACTATCTCATGTAAAATGATTAGGATATCTATAAGTGAAACAAACACCTTTTGAATGGTCTCACCTTCAGGGGTCTCAAGTTATTCTTAGTATGAAATAAGTTTTGGGGAACAACCAACAATATGATTACACTTATGAAAGCAATAAACCGTGGAATTAAATCAGATAGATAAGTAACTAGAATGATAAATAGTAAAGAACAAGAGATACAAGAAACCACCCTAAAAACTTGTATTAAACTCTTTACAGAAGGAATACAACTGAAGAAACTTCTTTCTTCCACACCTCTCTCAAATGCACAAGATCTCTCTCTAGATCTCTATCCCTCAAGATCTCTCTCTCTCAAGTACAATCAACTCCAACAACCTGGATTGATTCACCTATACAATCATGTACTATTCTTTCAACATTCACATACAATGAATACAATGATAATAAGCTAAGAAGATCTAACTCTACATATAGAATTAGGAGACTTGGGCATGCACTTACAACCAACAGTTAAGCCTCTTGAACAAGGGCTCTAAAAATAGTCTTAATAATAATAGAGATGCAAACTTAAGACTAAGACTTAAACTCATCATGCAAACACTCAGTTATGTCCTCAAAAATAGCATTCTAGATGCACAGGTAACCGACACTGGTTCCTACTTGCTTGCCTATAACCGACATCGGCCGATCTCCTACTAATGCCAGTGTCTCTTCAACTGCACCTCACTAACGTCAGTCACTCCTGACTGATGCTGGTGACTGTGTAAACCTACAACTTTGGTAATGTGCTCATATGTGAAGCTTTTAGGCTCCACACCTTAACAATCTCCCACATGAAGATAAACAGCTACACCAGTACCTATACAGTAACATCTTCTAGCTCATCCATCTTTAACTCAATCATGAAGACCAACAGAAGTTGAATGAAGATTCAACTTCTCCTTTATAACTGGCTTGGTTAACATATCAATAGGATTCCTATCTATATGGATCTTCTCCAGCTTCAACTCACCATCCTCCAATACCTATCTTATGAAGTGGTACCTAAGCTGTATGTGCTTTGTTCTTGAGTGAAAGGCTAAATTCTTAGCCAAACAGATTACACTCTGACTATCACTATATAATCTGCAACTCCCCTGCTCCCTTCCAAGCTCTTCCATGAACCATGTCATCCATATCATCTCTTTGCTAGCCTCTATGGCTGCAATATACTCTACTTCTATAGTTGACAAGGAAACAACCTTTTACAACTTTGATATCCAGCTAATTGTCATTCCACCTACAGTGAAAACATATCCTGTGGTGCTCCTCCTACCATCCAAATCACCTGCCATATCTGAATCTACATAACCATGTAGAGAAGTATCTGAACCTCCATAGCACAAGTGCCTACTGTTGGTTCCTCTCAGATATCTAAGGATCCACTGAACTGCTTTCCAATGTTCCTTTCCTGGATTGGCCATATACTTACTTATAACTCCCACTGCTTGGGCAATATCTGGTCTAGTACAAACCATTGCATACATCAAACTCCCTACTGTGGAGGAATATGGAACTTTACTCATGTAATCTACCTCATCATGTGAATTAGGACATTGTTTTTTACTCAACTTAAAATGTCCAGCCAAAGGTGTGCTTACCGGTTTGACATCCTACATATTGAACCATTTCAACACCTTGTCCACATAATCCTCTTGAGACAATATCAACCAGTGATTTTTCCTATCTCTCTTAATGCTCATGCCAAGGATTTTCTTTGCTACTCCCAAATCCTTCATAGCAAATGTTTGAGCTAATTTCACCTTAAGCTCAGATATATCCTGCATGTGTGATCCTGCAACCAACATATCATCTACATACAACAATAGAATAATATATCTACCATTATCCAATCTATTAAAATACACACAATGGTCAGATTGACACCTACTGTAGCCATGTTCAGTCATAAACCTATCAAATTTCAAATACCATTGCCTAGGAGCTTGCTTGAGGCCATACAAGCTTTTCTTCAATTTGCACACTAACTTCTCCTTACCTTTGACCTCAAATCCTTCCAGCTGTTCCATATATATTTCCTCATCCAAATCTCCATGAAGAAATGATGTCTTAACATCTAGTTGCTCAAGATGCAAATCCTCAATAGCATCCAAAGACAGTAAAATCTGTATAGAAGTCATTTTAACAACAGGAGAAAAAATCTCACCAAAATCAATACCTAGATTTTGTGCAAATCCTTTCACTACCAATCTGGCCTTATATCTCATTTGTCCATTCTCACCTTTCTTCAATCTATAGGTCCATCTGTTCTTCAGTGTCCTCTTACTAGCTAGCAACTCAACCAAATCCCATGTTTGGTTCTCTCTTAAGAACTGCATCTCCTCAACCATGCCACGCTCCCACTGACTCTTGGACTCCACCTGTATTGCTTCTTCAAAACTCTCTGGTTCTCCACCATCAGTTAGTAATAAGTAGAATAATGAAGGAGAATATCTAATTGGAGGCTTACTTAGCCTTTTTAACCTCTTCGTGGGTGTCTGAGACTCATTCACAACACGCTATCCACCCAAATTCTCTAACACTGACCGACCTCGGTCACCTCCAGACTTGTTACTGGCTGACGTTAGTTCTTCTTGATCGATGTTGGTGCCTGTCCTACCGACATCGGTCTCTATATGACCGACATCGGTTTCTGTTCTACCGGCACCGATTCCTTTCTTGTCGATGTCAATCTTTGTGTTTTCCTATAAGTGATTATTTATTTTTCCCATGAGCTCATATTAGACCATCACCTCATCTAATTCACCATTGCTCTGCCTAGTTTGATTTAGCTTTTTTAGCTGATCACTATACATCAATTTTTCATTTAAAATAACATCATGGCTCCTAATTATCTTATTAGTTCCTAGATTCCAAAATCTAAAACCAAAATCATCTGAGCCATAGCCAATAAACATGCACCTCATAGACTTAGCATGCAACTTCTTTCTATTTTCCTTATCAACGTGCATAAAGGCTTCACAACCAAAAACTTTGAGGAATGAGAGATCTACCTTTTTACCTATCTATGCCTCTTTTGGGATTCCACCATCTAGCACTGTAGAGGGTCCTCTGTTAATTAGGTACACTATAGTGTCAATAGCTTCTACCTAAAACTCTAAGGGAAAACCAACATGCAATCTCATACATCTTGCATGCTCCATGATTGTTCTGTTCATCCGTTTAGTAATTCCATTCTACTGAGGTGTCTTTGGAACCATTCTTTGCCTGCAGATTCCATGCATATAACAATACCAATTGAACTTATAGCTACAAAACTCACCACCATTGTCAGATCTCAGGCACTTCAATCTTCTGCATGTTCATTCTCAACCATAGCTTTCCAAATCTTAAAAGTCTCAAATACATCAAATTTCTTCTTAATGCAATAGATACATACCTTTCATCTAGCATCATCTATGAATGAAACATAGTACTATGATCCTCCAATAGAAGCTACATGAGCCGGTCCCCACACATCTATGTGAACAAGCTGGAACTTATGCTTCTTTTTTGTAGACCCAGTCTTGAGAAAACTCACTCTCTTCTATTTTCTAAATACACAGTGCTCACAAAATTCTAGATCCATGCTTTTCAAATCTGAAAGCTTACCTTTAGACTTAATAATTGACATTCCCTTCTCACTCATGTGACTAAGCCTTGAGTGCCACAATTTTGCATCCACATCTGAAGTAGATAATACAGAAGGAGAATTGTTAGTAACACAATTACATAAATAGAGAGTACCTACTCGCTTACCTCTGGCCATAACAAGTGCACCCTTGGTCACCTTCCAAGATTCTATTGTGAGAGTTACTATACAACCCTCATCCCCTAACTTTCCTATAGAAATCAAATTTCTCTTCAAGCTAGGAACATGCATCGCATCTCTCAACACCCATGTGTTTCCATTCTGCATTTTTAGCTGCACTTTACCTTTGCCAATAATTTTACAAGGCTCATCATCCCCTAGATACACTATTCCAAAATCTCCATGGATATAGTCACTAAAATATTCCCTATTAGGGGTAGCATGAAAAGTTGCACCAGAATCTAACACCCAAGATTCTATATTATTATGCAAAGAGATTATTAAAGCATCTTGTGCAATACCTGCAACCTTTGCTTCTTCTTTTCTTTCATGATGATTGTCCTCCTTAGGCTTTGACTAGCAATATCTACTTATGTGCCCCATCTTTCCACAATTCCAGCATTGTGGCTTCCTACCATTTCTGGATTTGGATCTACCTCTCCCCTTAGACTTAGATCTTGATCTCCCTTTCTTACTCTTCTCTTTTTGCCTTCCCCTACTCTCAAAACTTAAAGCATTCCCAAATGTATCTTTTGTGCTTTTCCTGTGAATTTCCTCATTCAAGATAACACTAACAACATCCTCTACTTTTAAAATATTTGAAGCAGATGCAATATTACTAACTACCATTACTAAGCTATGCCAGCTTTCAGGCAAAGAACATAATATTAAAAGAGCTTTTATTTCATCATCAAATACAATTTTGACTGAACTTAATTGATTTACAATACTATGGAAATCATTTAGGTGATTAAATACAGATCCACCTTCCTGCATATTCAAATTAAATAGCTGCTTCATAAGATATACCTTATTAGAAGCTAAGGGTTTTTGATACAAATTTGCTAAAGTAGTCATCAACTCAACCATTGTTTTTGCCTGTGATAAATTAGATATCACAGTAGATGCTAGACTCAGTCTTATAGACCCCAGAGCCTTTCTATCAAGAACTTCCCATTCTTCATCATCCATGTCTGTGGGCTTCTTTGCAATCCCACCTAATGGTAAGTATAGATCTTTCTGATACAAATAGTCCTCTATTTTCATTCTCCAATGTTGATAATTTTTTCCATTGAACTTCTCCACTCTCAATTTACTTTCTTCTGCCATTGCTTCTCCCACTTAGATAGAAATCCCTACAGAAACCCCTATGAGTAACCTGTAATCAATACACACTACACAGATCTGAACCACCTGTTAGTGAACCTGAGCTTTGATACCAATTATTGGATATCAAGCTCTAAACCTACAACCAAGGCTCTAATACCACTTATTGGGAATCAACCAACAATATTATTACACTTATGAAAGCAATAAATTGCAGAATTAAATCAGATAGATAAGTAACTAGAATGATAAATAGCAAAGAACAAGAGATACAAGAAACCACCCTGAAAACTTGTATTAAACTCTTTATAGAAGGAATACAATTGAAGAAACTTCTTTCTTCCACACCTCTCTCAGATGCACAAGATCTCTCTCTAGATCTCTATCCCTCAAGAGCTCTCTCTCTCTCAAGTATAATCAACTCCAACAACCTGGATTGATTCACCTATACAATCCTATACTATTCTTTCAACATTCACATACAATGAACTAAAATGATAATAAGCTAAGAAGATCTAACTCTACATATAGAATTACGAGACTTGAGCATGCACTTATAACCAACAGTTAAGCCTCTTGAACAAGGGCTATAAAAACAATCTTACTAATAATAGAGACGTGAACTTAAGACTAAGACTTAAACTCATCATGTAAACACTCAGTTCTATCCTCAGAAATAGCATTCTAGATGCATAGGTAACCGACGCCAGTTCCTACCTGCTTGCCTATGACCGATGTTGACTGATCTCCTGTCGATGCTGACGTCTCTTCAACTGCACCTGACCGACGTCGGTCACTCTTGACTGAGGCTGGTGACTGTGTAAACCTGCAACTTTGGTAATGCGCTCATATGTGAAGCTTTTAGACTCCACACCTTAACAATAAGTAGTTGACATTGATGGTCTTATCTACTCAAACTATTTAGCTCCAATAAACCCAATATACTATTTCTCCTGATGTCTAGTATATTCTTGACTTTATAAATATTTCTCCAAGTGGTTCTTACTCTGACTATGTCTAGAATGGTTACCCTCAAACTACTATTATTTAGGGGGCTTAAAGTTGGATTGAGTTTCTTCCCATCCTCCTCTAGGTACAGGTTGTGCACCTTATGACCTTGACTCATGATAAGATTGAAATTTGCCATGAAACTTCTTTCATGCATTTGTCTTTCCACAAGACTCTTTATCCAAGTAGGCCTTTTCAATAACTATTTATAAGGTTATTAGAGCTACAATATGCACTACATTATCTAGATCTAAATTCAAGCCTCTAATAAACCAATTCACTTGGATTGTGTCATCTATATAACCTTACACATATCTAATAAAATATAGAGAATGCCACTCATATTTTGACATAGTGCCACTTCCATGCTAAAGGTCATGAAATTCATCTACCTTATTTTGAACATATCTAGGGGATAGGTAGTGTTATCTAAATTGTTCCCCAAATAATTCCCAAGTGAGGGAATCTAGTGTCAAGTGGACTTTATGCTCCTCACCTTCCCACCACATCTTTCCTACATATCTAAAAATATGGGTGCCCAAATGGGCCTCCCTATTAGAGTCACAATCATATAAGGTGAAACATCCTCTCTTACTTTCCAACCAGGCTTCTTCTACAAATCCTTCCTGAGACCCATCAAAATTAGGATCATGTGGCCTAATGAAATCTTTAACAAAGTATTTAGGTGAAATATTTGGAGGGTGATCTTAGTATTATCTCTCACATCACTCACCATGGTGATGCAAACCTCTATCACCATTAGAATGGTGATGGGGAAGGATTCTAGACCTCTCTTTTTATATTTAAAATGATTATTTATCATCTTAGGAATGTCATGGAGAGTTATTTTCTTCTTCACTTTAAACCATAAGTAATCTCTCCTATAAGACATCCCACATCCATTAAATGTCTAAGAGGAGTTATGGTCTTATTTTATTCATTCTTGATTAAATAGAAGACTCATGCTCACCAAGGGGATTGTCATCATGATGGGATTTACATCCTCCTCTCATTCTACATGCCAACAAGAAAGCTATAAGAAAACATGTAGAAATAAGAAAGCCAATATAATTTAAATTACCTAAATCTCCCATTGTTGTAACCCAAGCTCTGATACCAAAATGTCATGCTTGGTTTTTCCTTTACAAATAATCATGACATAGTTAAAACACAAATAGGAAGTAAAAATACATAATCAAATAAAGGAATTCATGTTAATAATAACACTCAAAAAATACCTACCATTTCCATCATTCCATAATTGGATCATGACCTAAATATAAAGGCCATATTCCTAATTCATTCAACCAACAATTATAATTATCCACAAATCATGCCAAATATTGTTTCACTTATGACATTGAGAAAACTATAAATATAAACCTATTTTAATGATAATGTAGATGACATCTACATGGCTACTTTGGTGGACTCCAAGGCCATGTAAGTTATTCTTTAAGATTAGGGGAAATTTTTCACCACATGATATCCTACCACTTATTTATAGGGATGACAATATTTTGTGTTACACCTAATTCCTTAGGATTGTAAACCTTTAGGATGATGCCACCTAAAAACATCCCACTATCCCATCATCTTGGAGTTAATCTCCCTATATAGTCACCTCTAGGATCATGGGTTTTTGGGATGGTGTCATGTGATAACATATCAATATCTTATTCGAATGTGGGTGATCTTAATAAATTACCAACTCTAGGATCATAATACATTAGGATGTTTCCATGTGGTATCATCCTACTAGCCTTCTTACATAGGGGTGAGCTTCTTATATGAACAACTATAAGATCATGATTCATAGACATGGTGTCATATGGAAACATCCTACTCACCCAAAATCCCATCACCAATAATACATTAGACCTTGATAATGTCACTCTTGTGTTAGTGGGATGAAACAACATGGTTTCATCTGAACCACTTGATAAGGTCACAAAAATTGACTAGAGAAAAATCAAAGTAAAAGGCTCCAAAATCAAAGGCATAAGCCTTTAAGGAATTGAGCTAATTAGATATGCATAATGTAGAGGCATTGGGGTATTGATCATAATGACTTAGTCCCTTTAATATTCCATGTTATTGTATGCTTCTAATTGGAAGTTTTGTGAAACTCTATAGAACTAGAGGCTTAGCCTTCTAGCTAATCCTTAAGACTATCAATATGATGCCATATGGAATCATTCATCCAACTTTTAATAATATTGAAATTTAACTAAGACAAAAGTTAAAAAAAACTCAAGATAAATTAGATAAGGCAAGCCAAAGAAAAATGGACAAAGCAAAAATCCATCAAGAGCTCAGTAATTGGCTAAGGCATGATCTAAAGTAGAACATAGAGATGGCTCTAAAACTAGAAACACAACTAGGTAAAATATGCATTCCCATGTTACTTCTATCAAGTCTAGAAAGAATTAAAATCTTTGATTAAAGCAAAGAATATAATTATAAACTAATAGAATAAATGGTTTAGTCTATTTGTCAAATGAACACAAAATGAGTTCTCAATCCAATGTCTTTAAAGGAATGGATCACTATAAACCATGCCTATGATCTAAGGTTAATGAAATTTCATTAATTTTATAAATGCCCTAGTTGTTGGGAAGGCATAAAGTAAAAAAAAATCAACTATAAAATCATAGGAGTTTCTTAATTTACATAATTACCCCTTCCCAAGGGTCTAAATGAAAATGGTCATAACTGGACATGACTCATTTTTCCAAAAAGGTTAAACATAAAGACAATATAAGTCTTTATTCATGATTGTCCAAATACTACTAGAAAACATCAATGTTAATTAATTTAATCAAGATGAATCATTATTCATAATAATAATATCATAAATATTTATCTAAGTTCTACTTATTTTCAAGGGATTTATTTCCATTAATTGTTCTCATTCAGATAAACAGAGTTGCATAATGAATAACAGACTAGTTACTCATGTCAAGGATATAAGTTAAGGAAATCAATATATTTATTTATTTTAGAGTTCCTCAAAGGACAAAGCCTTTGATATATACATGAATCTTCCTATGATCCTATAAATAAAGCATTAATTTATAATTACATCTTATATTGGCATTGAGGTTTCAATAAATAGAAGTAGATGTCTTATTACATAGTTAGAATATCATCCAAACTCTATATTTTACAAGAATATTATAAGCAAGATAATTTTTAAAGTATTAATGATACTATAAAACTCATCCTTTTACATATGAAATAAGAGTCACATCTCAAGCCCTGATTAAATAATGGAGGACCAATTAGTCTTCAATGGTGCTTTTCATCTACTCCCAAGCATATGTTAGCCATAAGAAGGAAGGCTTACGACCAAACCTTTTATCATCATCAAGATGATGCTATAGACACCTAAAAACTTGACAATCCCAACCATGAACATGTTTATATCATAAGGTATATGTAAAGTTAAAGGTGGATATTTAGGTAAGGGCATATTAATACAAGGGAAGACTATACCCACTCTATAGTCCAAATTCTTAGTTTTACCAATGGAGGTTTCCCGTCCCAAATACAAGAAAACATGCATTAAAATGATCATACAAGTGAAGATAATAATTTAAAAATATAAAACAAGTAGGTAAGATTTCATATCATAATAAGGCCCACTGAAATATTGGAGTAACAAGAGTCTGTTTCAATCTATTAGTTTCTACCAATGGTCATGGGAGATTTTAAGAACTTATCACCATGCCCACCATAATAGGACTTAAACTAATACTAATATTATGTCCCATTAAGGTTCAAATAACATTCCACCATAACAAACATAGTATGACTTTTCCATGTTACTATCATGACATTCATGGGAAGATCAAATAACCATTCACTATGTCCAACATAGGAGGACTTTGATATGCTACCAATATAAAGATGTTGCTCATAGGCCACCATTACTTATTATCACAATAACATAAATGTATTTAGACAAGAATGTATAAATCATTTCATTCAACTATGGAAGAACAATCTCTCTAATGCCCTCAAATATGCAAGCACTACATGGTAGCCAAAGCTCAACCATGGGAAAATAATAAAACATGCCAAATAAATCATGTGGTATTATTCCCATGAAAGAAATAATAACAAACAAAGAATATAATAATTTCATTCTAAATGAATATTAGAAATATAAATTATTAATTATTCAACCTATTGACCTTTAGACTGCCTAGACACTATCCTCCAGTTGTTCCTATCTAATGCTCTTCCTTTTCGTATACTAAGTCTAACTTCTTTCTGAATTGGCTAAAAGTATTAAACTAAGGTATCTCAACTTATATATATATATATATATATATATATATATATATATATATATATATATATATATATATGTCCCATAATAAGCAACCATCTATGTTTTTTTGGCCATGCCTCATTAAGGGATGCTCTTTTCCATGGTCAATTAAGGTACATGATGAATCTTGATGATTTATATGATTATTTCTAGGACTTTCTTTCCTCTTTTACCACTTGATCTTAATATTAAGTCAATTCATCGAATATATATTGATCAATGACTATAAATTCTATATGCTAGATATAAGATATTTAGGTTAGGCAACAATATGTTTTTCCCGCATGCTTAAAGGCTATCCTCCTCAAATAGACACTAAGTCCACAAATGTGGTGAACTAGGAAACCAAATACTTAGCATGAGTTTAATAAGGTTTAAAAATGCCAAATGGTATAACCTTACTTGGCATAGCCTTTTACCTTCATTAGTATTTTTGTATTTATTAAACACTTGATTCACACATCAAATTCCTCTAACCTAATATATGAAGCTGTATAGTTAATAAGACAAGGCAATATAAATCAATCTACCATAGTCAATCATTCATAGAATATCAAGATACATGTAGATAATTTCATATGATTCAATACATAAGTAGTTTCCATTTCATAAGTTTAGAATCAATGGTTCAACATTATTTATGTCAATATATCTCATAAACATAATAAAATTTCATAAATACACACTGTATAAAGAAAAGGAAGTATCATACCTTCATAAGTAAGAAATCCAAAACATGATTGATAACAGGTCTTTACAATGGTTCCCAACATATGAAAAGATTTCATAAGTCCTTTCACAAATCAATGGAATGTTACTTAAAAACATAATTCAATAATAATAATATATAAGTCATATTTTCATAGTCATTTTAGTCAAAGATAAGCACTATGTAAAATGAGGCCTTACACTCAATAATAGGTTCATTGGTTCCTTGTTTGATATTTACAATCTTGGTATAGGAAACCTTTTTGGTAATGTTATTATAAAATTATGCCAAAAACTTATCATCAAGGCATTTGAAGGTGCTTATTGATTGAGTTGGGAAAAAATAAAACCACCTTAAAACATAGTCTTTTAAGCTCCTTGGAAATAATTTGGTCAAAAGCTTATAATTTGAGTCATAACATAGGCATGCCACATAAAAGGATCAAATATGTTGTTCAATATTACCCTTTCCATCAAGAAATGTGAACTTATGTGAAATAAAAGTAGTTTACAATTGGTGAAAAGATATCTATGGTGAAAGAGGATTCTGAAGCACCTCTTATGACTCAATAGGATAAGGACATTTCAAAGAATTTATTTTGATATTTGTAACCTTGGTTTAAAATAAATCTAGTTTGGATAATAGCTTGCACCTCTTAGTATTTTAGGTTATATATTTTGAGAAGTCACCAAAGGAGGTTTACCCATAGGTGGAGTAGATATAGGCATTGTAATTGGTATTTGAATCAAAGAATTTTTGTTTCCCATGTATGATGTGGCAATATTAGTTTTAAGGAACATAGGTTGAAATACATATCTTGTGCCTCCATTATAAGTATGAATTGATAATGTGATCAAGGGGAGGGTTGTTGGTATATGGGGATGACCCATAGCTCAAATAACATGATCAATATATGGATATGATTATTCATATAAACTTTTTGATTTTTTAGTTTTTAATATGGTTTTGAGGACTTCATCAAGATATGCAAGGTTTTGATGAATACACTAGTGAAAAAATGAAATCGATTTCACTTGCTCATGATATATTAGTTCATATTCATCAATTTCATTAGACTCATGGTTTTCATTAGCTAAATATTATTCTATGATATCCTCATCGATATGTTTTTCATTCACAAAATTGGTATCATCATGATGCATAAGATTAGGTCCCTCATTGGGTTTAAAAATATTAGATGGTAGAAGTGGTAACATAATGTGTTCAATAGGAACACTTCCCATTATTCTTCTAGATTTTATGTCATCTTCACTCTAGTGCATTCAAATTTGGGTCATGGACTATCACTCCTTATCAAATAGTAAAACCCTAATTCTTCATCTTCATAGTGGATATGGGAAAATGGGTTAGAGGGAAAATGGTGTCAAGATAACCAAAATACACATCTATTAATGAGAATTTACTACATATCTAATACTATGAATATGGCCTTAGACTTATGTATTTCTCCCTTATGTGTTAGATTGTGTGTGAATCATGTAATGTGTGATAAGAAAGTACAATAGTGACCTATATCATAACTTGGAACATATATCTCTTGGGTTAATCCTTCAATAATTCAATCCTATATATGTGTTGTCACTATGAGTGATATATAAATGGGAGAAATATGGAGTATTTAATGACATGAGTGATTTATTTAATGATTTTGTTTGGTTTTCTTAGTTTATTCTAGGTCTTTTATAGGTTTAGAATGAATGAGGGTTGATCTTGTATTTATACCAATCCCATAAGATAATATCTCATATTAAATCACTTAATCCAACCATAAGAATACATTTAATTTAAAGATTATATGACTTTAGGGAATTGGACACTTTTGTTGGGATAGGACACTTGTATTGACATAGGTGCTTGATTGGGACTCAAGTGTTCAAGAAATTAGAAAATATGTGTAGGTCCAAAACTTGTAGAGATGGAAGATAAGTAGGTTTATAGCATTCTAGGAAAGATAAAAGGTTTGAGCCATTATAATAACATTGGTAAGAATAAGAGATAAGCAGTTAGGTATAAAGAGATAGTGTATGTGAGCCTTTTGGCAGTGGGAAAGGTCTATAAGCTAAAGGTACGTCCATGATATGTATTTTCCAAGTGTACAAGATTGAGTTGATATATAATTCAGAAATAACATCTATGCTAAGTAGTTTTAAAAATATAAAAATACATTTTCAAATAGAATAAAAATCAAATTGAAAAATAAATGGAAATAGTTTTGTGTATAGGAGACAACATAGATTAACCCAAGGTCAAAATCTAGAGCCTTTATGTCAATATTTATATGAGGTGACAATAAAAAATTATTTATTGTTAGATTAATCCAAGATCAAAAAATTTGAATCATTATGCTATAGATAATATCTAAGGTCGTGGACTATATTCTTTCAATTTCATGAATTTATAAAACTAATTTGAAACCCTAGGGCAAAAATCAACTAGTACAAGAAATATTATATTCAAAAAGTGGGTTCATAAAAATGTTTACCCTAAGTAATAATTGTAAATTAAATTAATTTCAAAGTAATGTGAACTTGAAATATGATCTACAAATTGAAATGAGATAGCCTACTAGAAAATACAATGATATATAGAATTTACAAAAGTTGTAAATTGATAAAAATATAAACTAAGGTTAGGGTTAGAGAGATGTCCTTACAAACTAATCTATTCAAAATATGTAATTAATTAACAAATATTGATTATGTGAAATTAATTATAATAAACTAAAAAAATAGTGTTAATTTAAAAGAGTGCCTCTTTATATTCTTGAATGAGTACACAATATCCATATAGGGTTGTAGTATATCATTGTCTACTAGTGCAAATTTATGTATGTTAACTATGTTTTGGATCTAAAAATATGATTTGATTCGCCTATATTTGAATATCATTTAATTCTATGTGAAGCTTATATCAATTGTAAAATTAAAAACCTAACCTTAAAAATAATACAAACAAGATCAATTTCATAGGGTGGAAAAGTGGGGAAGTGGGATATGGTTGATCTATACTTACAAAATCCCTTATTGAACAAGTGTTGCCTATATATTATAAATGGACTTGAAGCTGATGTAGTTCTCCCTTTAGGGAATATCATATGTGTATAACTAGAAATTTTAATTAGAATGCTTGATAAAGGATGGCCTCAATATACAATTAAACAATGTTAACTTGGCTACTGCCTACGTTAATATAGTAGAATTACATTAAGGATATTTGGTAAATAGATAAATACTTTTGAAATTTATTTTTAAAGATAGTGATAGATAGAGTAATCAGGGGTTTCAAGCAAGACATTTTATGTGAGATTATGGGATAATATTTGAATTATTTTTTATAATTGACCAATTATCTCACACAAAAAATATATTGGGAAGAATTATATTTTTTATAACTAAATTTTTGAGAATTTTAGACAAATTTGTACTAGTAGATGTGTTCAATGTGTCCCTGTATGCCTAGTGGATACATGTAAATAATGGATAGAGGTTTATGAAACTAGAATGAGAATGAATCATCTACTAATTAGGGATAAATACAAATAAATTATTGAATTTTAAAATATGATTTTAGTCATTGTAGGACTTTGAAGGATTTCATATAGATAAATAGTCATCATAATGACAAGTTGGCTAAGCAAGGTAGAGATGTCAACGAAAAACATTATCTAGACTTTATTAATTAAATTTCACATCACATTCACTAAATTACTTAATTTTATAATTAATTATAAATAAAATTAACTCTAAAGTAATGTAAACTTGAAATATGATCTAGGAAGATAAATAAGACACCCTACTATAAAAATACAATGATATAAAAAATTTATAGAAATAAATTTCTAAAAATAGAAAATAGGGTTAAGGTTAGAGATATTTCTTTGAGAAATAATTTATTCACACTATTTCATGTATTTGATGAATGTGAATATCTATAAAATATTATAAAATATAGATATATAGTGTTAACTCAAAACAACACCTCACTATATTATGGGTCAAGTATGCAGTAGCTAGATAACGTCATACTACATCATTGTCTACTAGTGTGACATTGTCTATGGTTACTATACCTTAGATCTAGAAATATGAGTCGATTCTCATCTTTTTTAATATTTTCTAATTCTATGTGGATCTTGTTTGGATGCATGCATCACCTATAAAATCAAAATCCTTACCTTCATAAGGACATAAAAAAGAAAAATTGTCTAGGGGGTAAAAAAAGTGGGGAAGTGGGATATGTATGAGCTATAATTATCAAAACCCTTGTTGGATAAGTGGTACCTAATAAAAATGGACCTCAAGACAATGTAGTTCTTCCTTTGGGGAAAATCATATTGATATAACTAATAAATTTGATTATAATTATTAAAAAATAATGGCCTCTACCTATAAATAAATAATGATAACTTGGCCAACGACTATGTTATTGTAGTATAATTTTAGTAAATATCTTTGATAAAGAGATAAAATATTTTAAATTTTCTTTTTTAGGAGAGTAAATAGGGGTTTCAAGTTAGATACTTGATTTGATCTTATAGGATAACATTTTAATTATTTATAATAACTTACCTATTGTTTTACATCAAATATTTATTAAGAAGAGTGCCTTTCTTAAAAACTAGTTTTTAGAATAATATATACAAATATCCACTAGTGGAAAGGATTTTAGTGTGTCCCTATCTAGCTAGTGTGTACTTGTGTAGAATGGATAAAAGCTTCTAAAACTAGAATGGTAGTGAAGTATCTACTAATTAGGGATGAAGAGGAATACATTTTATCTCTATAATTTCAATATTTTGAAGGCTTTTACATAGATAAATAATTATCATAATGACAAGTTATCCAAGCAATGTGAATATGTCAAGGATAAGCATTTTCAAGCATTTATTAATTAAATTTCAATGTGTGATCATATCACCTCCTATTAGGTGCTAATTAAATGGGGTACATATCTGAATGGTGCCATCCCTATCAATCTTGTGGCCTTAATGGCCCTTACATCACCAATGGAAATACCCCTTTTGTACAAAATCATATGCTCATAGAACAAGTACATGATCATGTTTAAGTGACTAATATAAAATTTCCCTCATTTATTAATACAATGAATATCCCTATAAGCTTTATAAAGGACATTATGTGCTCATCTAAATATCTACATGTTCTCCTCAATGATATTAAAACTTAAATCACAATAATATAGAATTTGGTTTATCACCTTATCCCCACCTAACCATGAGGCCAAAATACCAATGATAGCCTTTCAGATGGTGGGGATCACTTCTCTCCACCTGTGTTAACCTTATCCCCTAATTCTTACCCATGATTGGTACATCCACATGCATATAATACTCAACCCATTCCTTGGCCACTACTCTATTAATGACATATATTAGTATTCGTGTATGCCCAATACATGTAAAACCTAATATTATATACATATCCACTAATTTGATGGTCCACTCCCTTACAACATATGGAAAGTGGAAGGAGTTATGATTAGTATCCCAATAGTAAATAGGTCACATAAAAGTTTGTTGGTTGGGAAAATTATTCAAACCTAAGGTACTCTCTATATACCTCCTCTATTTAATAAGGCAATCTTTTTGGTCTTAAGTCATTTAATCACCTAGGTCATCCACTCCTCCCTCGCCCTGATCCCCAAAATGTAGTCTCCATATAACCATGAAAATAGAGTCAAGATCATTAAAAAATCATTAAAATCCTCTTAGTGTTATAACCTCACTGGGTTTAACTTAAATAATTGTAATTTTTTTAACACCACTTAATAATCTAATCATAGTATCCCCAAAATAGTAATAAATTCATATTTAAATAAATTGATATTTAGTAATAAATACATTATGAATCATTTATATAATTATTAGATTAAGAAATTTAAAATAATTACAAATATAGTCCATCACAAATATATAACTACTGAATAATAACAATTCAACCAACTGCTAAAAGCTAATACAATAATATTATACAATAAGAGTAGCCAACCTACTATTTATCATGTACAATAATGTAATTTTTTTAAATCATAGTGTATATAATAGATACAATTTTCCAAGGAAGCAATGAGTATCCATAAATTTTTTACATGTAAATAAAATGAAACCATGAGTAAAAGTCTCTATCGGATGATTAATGGAGGAGAGGGAGAGCATCATCATAATGTATTTTCACACTAACCACACACCATAGATCCCCCCACACAATGCACAACAAGGTAATGGACCTCCCTTCATGGATGAGAAGATGATAATGGTTCATGTATCGAGAAGTCAACTAGAACTTGTGTGTTGTAAGATTCTAACTAAATACAACATATCATGAATAATTCCATTTCTAACATGACATCATGCATATGTGCATATAATCAAATAGGTTAAATGATAATTTTAACTATAAATATTACTTTGGCCAAAGTTTTTATAAATTTTAATGATCCATTAGATCAAACATAATCACACACATACTCAATTGAATCTTATATAATCTAAGTATTAAATACTCTAACTATATGAATGAGAATCTCAATCATAATAATAATTGTTAGTGTCATCACTATAAGATTTCCAATAATACATATACAAGAATTCCTTTTATTTATCATATAGATTTAGTATTTAATACCAAAATAATTATATATAAGAATTATAGAAATAATCTCATTTTAAATAATAACAACTTATCATCACTAATATATTTCCTAAGTTCAAATACAACTAAAGTCCATTTTCCATTAAGGCAATATTATTATTTTTTTTATCAACATTATAATATCTATGAATTTACCAATCCCATACAAACATCTTGTATTCTCATGCATTATATTAAATAACACATTTTAGGAAATTGTCAATAATTTTTAATCAAATCAACAAATACAACATTATTTGTTCTAATCACTGATTTATCAATTTCCTCATAGTTTATAACTTAACAATCTATTCATTATAAACAAGCATCGAATAATAACCAATATTATCCACATAAACATGTGTATCAAATATCTTCATTTATATCTATAAAAAATTTAAAACCCTTTTCCATTGATTTTAAAAAGGCATAATCTACACATATAAATGGTTATCCATTTATATATATCCTTATGCATGTAATGGTAATCTATTATATATATATATATATATATATATATATATATACACACACACACACATATATACATGTAATGGTAATCTATTATATATATATATATATATATATATATAAACTATACACAAAGAATGTATAATCATCTTTATGTGTAGTTCATAATAATATATATACGTATGTATATATGTTCAAGTTCAGTTTCATATTCTACATTCCCTACTTAAGAATAATAAACTCAAACTAACTAATCCCTTAATTTATTCTATAGAATATCCATCAAACTTTTATTTATTTGCATTACATACAGCTAATTGAAATAAATAAATCATCCAATCGAAATGTATTTTTCTAGCTTATTACCTTTTTGTGTATATTTTAGATAACGTAGATTATAGACCTATTAAAAATAATTATCATAAATAATAACCTAGTAATATATAACTAACTATAGCTTTTACTTTACCTCAGACTTAATACATATCACTAACTATTACTTTATATCTTTACAAGTTGACTCATAAAATTTCCATAAACATCAGGTAATATTTATAAGCAGTCGACTCATTATAATATATTTTAATTTAATTATTAACATTAATTCACTCCATTACAACACTAAACAAATAGACTCTCAACCCACAATAAATCCTTTTATTATAGTCAATAAATAACCATATTCACATATCCAAATTCAAAAATACTCAATATCTAGTTGATTTATATGTACCTAAATACAATCCAAATGTAGTAATAGTATATTCACAAATAACTACAACTTAAATATATAGATACGTTAAATAATATCACTCAACTATCCATAGAATATTATACCCAAACCGACTCACTATTTGTTTATGATTAGTTGACATGCAAATTTTCGTTATATGCTCACACAAAAATGATTTAAAACCTATGTTATGATAGTTTTCATTATTTACTAATAGTCAACTCATAATTAATAACCATATTTAACACATAACTATTTATATTAAATTAACCCACAATAATTTATACATAACCAACTTAGTCCATAAAAAAATCAAAGATAGGTTTGATAACAAATTCTTTGCATTTCACAAAAATGTATAAAAATTTGATTATTAAAGAATTGCATTCAACCATTCTAAAATCAAAGTGATATGAATACACAACCATACCAATCTAGCTAAAAAATCATTTAGATATTCTAAAATTCCAAACCTAACCCATACCATTTATTAAAATGGATACCCATTTGTATATAGCTATTTATACACAATTGGTTATCTATATATATTAATTAATCAAGTGAAACACAACCATTTACTATATTTTAATGAGTCAAGGATTTATAGATTCAAGTAATAATTTTACAAGAAACCATGATTTGAACCCTAAATCCAAGTAATGTTTCAAAAACATTTCATTAACCCTTACCCATTTATTAAAAACACATATTAACACACAACTATTTAAGCTTAAGTGGAAAACATACATAGTTTTATAAACTTATTACACAAAGTAACTCATAATCAATAACTATACAACAAATTTGTTTACACAATTTAGACTAACCCTTTATATTCATGCTATACTTAATAAAATCATGGATTTAATTATATGGGGAATTCATCCTCCCATAAGGTCAAATCCTTGATTCTACCAAGGGTTTCAAAAATTATTTAAACAACTATTTATTTAACCCCATAAAATTTATCCACAAAATGTATAACAAGAATACAAAATTTTAGAGTGAACCCCAAATAAACCCTACCTCTTAACTATAAAAGTAGTATGCCTCCTTGTATGCAACTCAAATTCACTCTCTTTCCTTTTCTTTTTTTCTCTATCTATCATGGATAACCTCAAATCTATAACTCCTACACATTTTATTGTTTTTATAGTCCTTTGCATGCATTTGAATACCCCTAATATCACAACAACTGATTCCCCATAACTACAAAAAATACTCACTATAAAATTAGAATTTCTTGATGTGTTCTTCATGTCTTCCATCTTGATTATCAAACTAATAGAATATACATTATTTCCTCCCACCCATAATATAAAAATCATAATAGCTGTGGATTCAAGATATCCCAAATTGTGGCTAGAAGGGGACTCATTGAACATCATAAATATTCTTAACAATAAAAATATTGTGTCTTGGACTATAGAGGCTATGGTAACGGAGATGAAAACCTTAATAAAAAAATTTGAGAAAGTGACTATAACCCACACCTATCGTGAAGCCAATGGAGTGGCAGATTGGTTAGCAAACTGTGCAGTCCAGACAGGACAAAAAGTGAGGTGGCAGGAAACATTAGAAAAGAATGTGGAACTGAGGGTGCTCATTATTCATGATGTAACCCATGCAAAGGAAGGAAATATTAGATTGTAATAGAAATATAATGAGTAGGAGGAGTGGCTTTGCGGGGATAGGTCTACAATCATTAAAGAGGAAGTCTATTGAGAGTGAGAAGCGGATCCTGAACGTGCCCAAACAAAGCTGACTTTCAAATCAAATTGGTAGTAGGTGGGATCATTGTAAATTTGAATGCGACTGAGTTTCAAAGGAGATGAGTATGGCTCGTGAAAAGAAGGGAGAACCAAGGAAGCAGGAGCCCAAAAATTGTAACGAATGGAGAGAGAAACAAGATGTCTAGAGAATTCTACAGAAAGGAAAAGTTGTGAACTATATGGAAAGGCTACATGGGTCAAAACCGCATATCACTACAGCTTTTTTCAAAAATTGGATTGATGAAAGGGTCACTTTGCATGGTATCACAGTGAACCTAACTAAGGATTTTATAGCAGAGGTTACAGGGCTGCCTACGGATGGACTTAAATTCTCCAAGCAAACAAGCATTTTGAATGAGGCCTTTTGCAAGTTCCCCAAGACAGATGTCGAAGAGCAGAAGCTAGTCAAGAATGGGGATTTCTATGAATTGGAATAGATTAAGGGGATATGGAGGGATGTCTTATGCTGTATAAGGGAGTATTTCATCCTAGACGAAAGAAGTAAGAGAGTGCATAAATTCCACTTTATCTTCCTTAATCATCTCAGACACAAGGTACAATTGTCTTTTCCCTTTTACCTACGCTTCTCTTTGGTACAAAGTTTATTTGCTCATAGGAAGAAGGAAACACGTCCTATACTGAATGAAGGCCTAATTCTTTTAATCAAAGGCTACTGAAAGAATAAAGCTATGGTTAAGAACCCTAACCAGGGGAGAAATAAGGATTCTAGGAGCAGAAAGAGCGAAATTGTAAA
This sequence comes from Torreya grandis, assembly GCA_037957365.1. Classification (NCBI taxonomy): domain Eukaryota; kingdom Viridiplantae; phylum Streptophyta; class Pinopsida; order Cupressales; family Taxaceae; genus Torreya; species Torreya grandis. The sequence continues at coordinate 1,886,171 of JARHVA010003040.1, read as the reverse complement.
AGGGAAAGACAAAATCAAGTTCCCTAACGCCAAAAATTAGAATGTGGAAGAAGATACAGAGTGGGAGAGAATTGATAAACCTAGGGAGGAAAATCTGGAGGAAGAAGAAAGTACTGAAAGCTGGAATACAAATTCAAATGAGGACAAAGAATGTCAAGAGAGGAATGAGAAAGGAGTCAGCAAAGAGGAGGAATCTAAAAATAGTAAAGAAGAAACTGAGGAAAATCAGAAAGTGTCGGAGGAAGATATTGTCCAGGATGTACCTATAGAGGACCCTATTTCAAGAAATGAAAGGGAAAATATAGTTCAGGATGACAGTCAAGAAATGGACATGGAAATTCAGACTGGAACAAAAGAACAGTATCAAAGGGGCTGAGAGGATCACTTTGAAGGTGGGAATAGTCCCAAAAAGAATTTTGAGGAATGGAGAGAGAAAAGGCAGAAAGATGGAATGTACACACCTATGAGTTAGGTTAAATGCAAAGCAGAGGCTTCTCTTCAACTTGATTCTTGGATGTGTAAGGAGACTAAGGACCTCAAAAGGAAAGTTGAAATTATGGAAGATAACCAGAAAGCTGCATGGAACAAAATTAACATGGAAAAATAGATAAGAGATATCCCAGTCAAGCTCAAAGATTATGAGAATAACCTTCGGGAACTCATTAGGGAGAACAGAATGAAAATGGAGGAAGTAACGTCCAACATATGTGCTGCAGCTACCAATATTGGAAAAGAGTAAGCGAGGAGACCAAATCTTTGGAGGGGCCTAGCAAAAGGATGAGACAAAGCTCAAGAAAGAAGGCTACACAAGAGGGAGACAAGTTGGCGGCAACTACCACTCAGGATACTATTGTGAAAGGTATAGAAATAGTGAAAATGATTTTGGAACTGGAAGAATAGTCTGGTTCTTCTTACTGGTTATGTTTTCTGGTCTTGTTCTCTGGTTTCTTTTTGTAATCTTCTATCTATGGTGTAGCCAGATCTATGTTAAATCTGGGTTTTGACCAGTGGTCTCTCTGGTGGTTTCAGGTCCATATAAAACCTATTTTTGCTACTTATCTATAGTATTTTTTAGGTTCTGCCTGTGGGTGTTGAAGCTTTATCTTTCATTCCTTGTACTTGGGTTTCGGGATCCCATCAAAACCTATTTTTACCTTTTTCTAAAACATCATACTTTGCATGGTTTGAATGACCAAGCCACAAAACCAAATGATCATTCTAAAATTAGGGTTGACATAATAAATCAACTAATATAATAATTATATTTTAATAAAAATAACTTAAATGCCCATTTCAACTTAAACATTAAACATTAAAAAATCAATGCCACATACCTAGGTAGCCCTTAGGTAATTAAAACTTAAGTCCCCCTAGGTACCCCTTAGGTCTAGGCTAGGCATAGATTACTAAAATCATTTTTCTATAAGCTCAAACATGTAATTTGTTTCCTTGTCAATATATTCATGTTCTAACAATACTTTTCTTGAATGTTGTAGGTACACACCTATAAGGTTATGTAGTCAACTATTCAAAGTATAGTCATTCAAAGACAAATATACACTAATACATTTTGTAATGTTAGCAACAATATAATCATATCATAAAAATCATAATTGTAGTTAAGATTTAGTAATATCTAACACTAATCTAAACCATATCAACACACCCAAGCATATATTAATTAAACACACTAAAACATAAATCAACCATGTATTATATTATGTTAATTAGTGTGTGTTGGGTTTGGTTATCAATTCTCAACACCTTTAACATTTCTATCTGCAAAATCCTCCCTGATGATACTCTACCTCCATATCTAAATATAGAGTATAATTCATCCTACATACACATCACAAATTCAAATGGTAGTTATCCCATACCATGAATATCATTATAGATACTAGTATATCACATTATTACTAAATAAGCATAATCCAAATGTATATAAAACTCATACACAACTAACCAAATCATGTAATGAGTGAAAAAATTATCATTAAATGTCTGTCCATTCATCATTATAACTAAAAATAGTTTTTTATAATATTCATGAAACAAGATTAACTCCGTAATATCTATTTAATAAGTAAGTTAAGTGTAGTGAGTACATCAAGATGTAACGTCCTCCCCCTAAAACTAATCATCATACTAATGACACTTATCTCAAACCAAAGTTCTAAAATTAAATATAATATTGTATCAAATCATTAACAACAATAAATTCTCAAATAAATAAATGTGGAAACAACCTTTAAAACTCACGACAATCCTCTCAAATGGAACTACCCTTAAAATATTGGTCTAACTAAACCTTACACTTTGACAATTCTCTGTTATGTAAACTAAGTTTGTGAGTGTCAATTATTCTAATTAGTTCTACTATGACCACCCTAGAATCCATAACCTATAAAAAATTATAATCCAATATATGATAAGGATTATCTACATACTTTTTAAGATAGGATATATGAAAAACATTATGCAAGAGAACTAGAGTTAGTGGTAAGGTAGGCCTATAAACAATAAGATTGATCATTTACAAGACCTTAAACAATCACACCTATTTTAGTGAAAATTCACTAATTTATCAAACTTAATCAAGCTCTTCTAAGGCTTAGCCCGTAGAAATACTTTATCACCAATAAAAAATTGTTTTGTCTTTTCAGATCGACATAGATTTTCTACCTATCATTGTCTTTATCCAACCTTTGTCTAATTAACTTGACATAATACTCCATTTATAAAAGAATTTAAGGACCAAAGACTAACTTATCTTCAATAGTATCCCAATTGATTGGTTTTCAACACATCCTTCCATATAATGCTTCAAATGGAGCCATTTTTAAATTTGATTAGTAAGATTTATTATGAAAAAACTCTACTAGTGGAAGATACTCTTCCCACTTGTATTATTGATCCATACAATACATTTTGAAAAGATCTTCTACAACTTGGCTTACTCTCTCTATTTGTCCATCCATTTTAGATAATATGTAGTACTAAAATATTTAGTTGTGTGCCTAAAGCTAAAGTTAGAATCAATCAGAACATAGATGTCATCCTTGGATATCAATCCAAAATGATCTTCTTTATAAATCTGTGTAACTGGTACACCTCTTTTATGAATCTCTTTGTAAGCATTAGTGTATCATCAATCAAATTACTCGGTATGAAGTGAGATACCTTGGTTAATTTGTCAACTACTACCAAGATCATGTCATGTTAGTTTTTTGATAATGACAAACCTTAGACAAAGTCCGTGATAATTACCTACCACTTCCATTTTGGTATATCACAAGGATACAACATCCCTTCTAGATGCACATGCTCAGCTTCCACACATTGACACTCTAAATAATAAGACATAAAATCTACTATATTCATTTTATTTCCTTTTCAAAAATAAGAGGTATAACTGAACCATGAGCTTAGTCACTCTAGGATGACATAAATAAGGGGAATTTTTCAATTCTTTTAGCATTATTCTCCTAAAATTCTCTCTATCAGGTACATACATTTTGCCATTGTACCTCAAAATACCATCATTATCCATATTTAATCATTTAAACTTAGGATTTTGAGCATCCTTTGACAAATATTTCATAACATGCTTATATAATTCATCTATATGGGATAATTTAATAATTTGATCATGAAAGGTAATCCTACTAGTAGCCAACATTTCTATATACCTTCTATGACTTAGGACATCAATAACTCTTTTTTCATTTCCCTTGATATCGCTAATATAAAAATCATAGTAAGATAGGAACTCTAACAAACATATCTAATGATTATTTAGGTTTGGTTGGGTAAAGATATATTTGAGTCCTATGTTGTTAGTCTTGAGTTCAAATGGTTTCCCCAGTAGATAATGCTTCTAAACTTCTAAAGAATGCATAGTTACTACAAGGTATAGATCATGTGGAGCATATTTTACCTCATATGGTTTAAAATTCTTAGATTCATATGTTATAATTTAACCATCCTAGATAACAACCCCTCTAATACCATCCCTAAATGCATCAACAATTATTAAAAACTAACCATCAAGATTGGGAATTATTAGTATAAGTGTGAATGTAAGACTCCTTTTCAACTCTTGAAAATATCTCTTGTACTTGTTCAACTAGATGAAACTCTAATTATTCCATTGAAGAGAGGTAATTGGGTTATCTATTTTTGAGAAATTTGGAGCAAATTTATAGTAATACCCTACTAGACCCATAAAAATTCTCACCTCATGCACATTTTTTGGTGTTAGTTACTCTGTAATGGCTCTTATCTTCATTTGACTAATTGAAATTCAATCTATGGAGATAATATCCTAAATATTTCACTTTTCTATATAAAATTGCATATTTGGAAAACTTACCATAAATTTTTTGCTTCCTCAAATGCTGTAATAGAAACTCCAAATGTTGTAGATGTTCTTCCTCATTATTAGAATGAATGAGGATATCATCCATAAAAAGTAACACAAAGTGATCTAGATAGTCCCTAAACACACTATTCATGAGATACATGAATGATTTTTGTGCATTTGTTAACCCTAAAGGTAACACTATAAACTCATAGTGCCCATACTAAGTTCTAAATGTTGTTTTTTGAATATCTTATTCTTGAATCCTTAATTGATGATATCTTGCACATAGATCTATCTTTGAGAAAACTATTACTGCACACATTTGATTAGAAAGATCATTAATGAAAGAAAATGTATACATGTTCTTGATTTTCACTTTGTTCAACATCATGATTTCCTCACTAAACTTAATTTAGATATTATGGGGTTAATGTTGTTTAATTATTGTTGTATCAAACTCTTTTTCATTATGTTGATGTATTTATAGACATTTAATGACTATTTTATGACCCATTACTTTATTTGGTTAGTTGTATATGAGTTTTATATGTATGTGAACTATTCTTATTCATTACTAACATGCTTTAGTAGAATTTATATTGATTGTTATGGTTATAGGCCAACCACCATTTACATTTATGAGGTGGATGTAGGAGAAATTCTAATCTCAAGTTAGATATGGAGGCAGAGTATCATCAGGTAGGATGTTATAGATGGAAATGTAGGAGGTCTTCAGAAATGATAACCAACCTAACACACACCAAATAGAATAATAAAATGCATAGTTTCTTTAATTTTTAGTTTGTTTGATTAAGTTATGCTTGGATGTGTTGATATTGTTTAAAATAGAGTTATATATTATAAAGTCTTATCTATAGTTGTGATTGATTGCTATGATCATAGTATTTATAAAATTATGGAATATTCTAGTGTATATTTGTTTTTAAATGACTATAATTTAAATAGTTAACTACATAACTTTATATGCATGTACCTACAAAATTTAGTAAAAATATTGTTAGAACATGAATATATTTACATGGAAACAAATTACATGTTTGAACTTATATAAAAATGATTTTATTAATCTATGCCTAACCTGGACCTAAGGGGTACCTAGGGGGAATTAAGTTTTAATTACCTAAGGGTTACCTAGGTATGTGGCATTGATTTTCTAATGATTAATACTTAATTTGTAATGGGAAATTGATTTATTTTTATTAAAAATAATTATTATGTTAACCCAAATTATAGAATTATCATTTGGTTTTGTGGATTGTTCATTAAAACCATGAAACTTATGATGGTTTCACTATGAGTAAGAGGAAATAATTGAGAGTCTATTAGTTTGGTAGTCGAGCTAGAAGATATGAAGAGCATGCTAGGAATTTCTAGTTTGATGATGAGTATTTCTTATAGTTATGGGGAATGGGAAACCATGATTTTAGGGGTTTTAAAATTCATGAAAAGGACTAAAAAAAATAAAATGGGTTAGAGTTTTGAATTTGAGGTTAGTCATGGTGGACAAAGAAAAGAAGAAAAGGGAAGAGAGGAACTTTGAATTGTATACAAGGAGGAAAACTAATTTGATAATTAAGAGGGATGGTTTGTTTTGCATTTACTCTAAAATTTTTTATTCTTATTATATATTTTGTGGATAAATGTTATGGGGTTAAATAAATAGTGGTTTAGTGAATTTTTGAAACCCATGGTAGAATCAAGGATTCAACCCTATGGGAGGAGGAATTCCTCAACCCTATGGGAGGAGGAATTTACACTTAAGCCTAAACAATTATGTGTTAATGCATGTTTTTAATAAACAATCAAGGGTTAATGAATTTTTTTTGAAACATTTCTTGGATTTAGGGTTCAAGTCATGGTTTCGTATAAAATTATTACTTGACTATGTAAGTACTTGACTCATTGAAATATAGTAAATGGTTGTGTTTTAGTTGATTCATTAATATATATATATATATATAATTGATCATGTATAAATACATATATATGATTGGGTATCCATTTTAATAAATGACATGGGTTAGGTTTGTTATTTTAGAATATCTAAATGAGATTCTAGTTAGATTGGTGTGGTTGTGTATTCATCTCTAATTGATTTTAAATTGGCTGAGTGTAATTATTTAGTAATCACCTATGCATATGTTTTTTTATGAAATGGATATAATTTTTTATCAATTCTATCTTAGACTTGTTTATAGATTGAGTTGACTATGTATAAATTATTTTGGGTTGATTTAATATAAATAATTATGTGTTAACTATGGTTATTGGCTATGATTTTACTATGAGTAAATAAAGATGATTATCATCACATAGGTTTTAGATCATTTTGGTGTGAGAATATAGAAATATTTATGACTGTGCATTGTTTGGACAAGAAAATTTATATATTGATTGAACATAAATAAATTGTGAGTCAGTTTGGGTATAATATTGAGTGGTATTATCTGACTTATCTATGTATTCAATTTTTATTTATTTGTGAATATACTATTACTATGTTTAGATTGTATTTAGGTACATATAAGTCATTAGTGTATTGAGTATATTTAAAGTTGGCTATATAAATATGGTTATTTATTGACTATAATAAAAGGATTTATTGTGGGCTGAGAGTATATTTTTTTAGTGTTATAATGGAGTGAATGAAAGTTAATAATCAACTTAAAATATATTATAATGAGTCGAATGTGTATAAATATTACTTGATGTTTGTGGAATTTTTATATGATTCAACTTGTAAAGAGATAAAGCCACAGTTAGTGATACATATTAAGTCTGAGATAAAATAAAAATTGTAATTAGTTATATATCTCTAGGTTATTATTTATGATAATTATTTTGAATGGGTCTACAATCTACTTTTTCTCAAATATACACATAAAGGTAATAAGTTATAAAAATACATTTCAATTAGATGATTTATTTATTTCCACTAGCTATGTGTAATGTAAATAAATAAATGTTTGATGGATAATTTATAGACTAAATTAAAAATTTGATTAGTTTGAGTTTATTATTTTTAGTTAGTTAGTGTGTGTGTGTGTGTGTGTGTGTGTGTGTGTGTGTGTGTGTGTGTGTGTGTGTGTGTGTGTGTGTGTGTGTGTGTGTGTGTGTGTGTGTGTGTTCACGTGTATGTACATGCATGCATGTGCATATATGTATATGTATATGTATGTATGTATGTATTTATGTATATGTATGTGCACGCAGACACACAGACACACACACACACACACACACACACACACACACACACACACACACACAAGTTATTTATTACATTTACATGCATAAGGATATATATATATATATATATATATATATATATATATATATATATATATATATGTGTGTGTGTGTGTGTGTGTGTGTGTGTATGTATGTATGTATGTATGTATGTATGTATGCATGCATGTATATATGAGCATTTATATGTATATATTATGTCATTTGGAAATAAATGGAAAAGGGCTTTAAAAATTATATAGATATAAATGGAAATATTTGATATACATATTTATGTAGATAATTTGGGTTGTTATTAGATATTTATTTAAAATGAATAGATTGTTAAATTGTAAACTATGAAGAAATTGATAAATCATTAATTATAACAAATAATGTTGTATTTTTTATTATTTGTTTATTTGATTAGAAATTATTGAGAATTTCTTGAATTGTGTTATTTAATATAATGATTGAGAATAAAGGATGTTTACATGGGATAGGTAAATTCATAGATATTATAATGTTCATAGAAAATAATTTAATATTGCCTTAATGAAAAATGGACTTTGGTTGTATTTAAACTTAGAAAAAAAATTGGTCATAGTAAGTTAATATTTAACATGAGAATATTTATATAATTATTGTTTTTAACTAATATGGTATTAAATACTAAATATGTGTCAGAAATTAGTGGAATTATTATTTATAAATTATTAAAAATTTGTATTAGCAACAATAACAATTACTATCATGAGATGGATTCTCATACATATAGTTAGATTTTTTAATAATTAGATTATATGAGATCCAATTGAGTGTGTGTGTTTGTGTGTGATTGATAAAATAGATCATTAAAATACATAGAAACTTTGGTAAATGTAATGTTTATAGTTAAACATTACCATTTCACCTATTTGATTATATGCATGCATACATGATGTCATGTTAGAAACATAATTATTTATGATGTGCTACATGTAGTTAGAATCTTACAACACAAAAATTCTAGTTGACTTCTCGATACCTGCTCATATGTGAAGGGAGTGCCATTCCATAATTGGGAATTGTGTGGGGCGGTCTATGGTATGTGTTTGGTGTAGAAAATCACTTTGATGATGATCTTCCTCTCCTCCAACAATCATCCAATAGAGACTCTTACTCATGATTTCAAATTATTTACATGTAATGATTTTATGGATACTAATTGGTTCTATGGAACCTTGTATTTTTTATATACACTCTAATGTACAAACATTGTATTATTATACTTGATAAATAGTATTTTGGATACTCTTATTTTAAAATATTATTGTATTACCTTTTAGTAGTTGGATGAATTAGTATTATTATTTAGCAGTTATACATTTATGATGGACTATATTTGTAATTCTATGGACTTTGTTAATATGATCATTATCTAAATAAATCATAACAAAATCATTAATGAAATATGCATTTAGTTAAATATCAATTAACTAATCTTTTGGGAAAAAATTGATTAGAATATTATTTTATTTTTTTAAATTACCATTATTTGAGTTAAACGCAGTGGGGTTATAACATTGTTCTATCAAATCTAGGTTTAAAATATAAGAATTAATGAGTCCAATAATGTATTCATATTCTCATATTAATCAGAAAGGAGAATGTTTTATGGTAGACCTAGAGCTGAGGGTACTTCAAACACCAACCGTATAGTATATCCAAACCAATTTGCCATAGATCAAGCTACAAAGATGGATTAGATTCTCAGGTCTATGAAAAAAAAAGGGACTAAATCATGGCCTTAGATAAGAAAGTGCATGGAATGTAGAGTAAGTCAATTAGGAAGAAGCTTAAGATCACTCTCTTTAATTAGAATATCATCAAGAGGCTCAATAAGAGCATAGCCATGTTAAGATACCACAAGATGTGTGGGCTCATGTAGATGATTAAATATTAAGGGAAATGAAAAAAAGCACTTTAGGATGGTGTTGAAGCTTGCTTGACGAAAATGGAAAAGTACTTTGAGATACTAAACTACTCAAAAGTTACTAAAGTAGTTTGGGGAGCATGCTAACTTACTACAGAAGCAGTAATGTGGTGGATGAATAAGAAGCTCAAGATGAACCTTGAGTCTACAACCACCACCTAGGAATAATTCATGGTTTTGTTTAGATCATGATGGTTGTCTTCATTATATTTAGATCAAAAACTAATATATTTTTAGAATCTAAATTAGGGAGATCTTTTGGTGAATGAGTACTAGGAAAAATTAACTAAACTCCTAAAATATGTTCCTTAGTATCAATTAGATGAAAGGTTTAGAATCTAAATGTTTATTATGTGATTAAAACCCCAAGTTGGATGTGAGGTGGATGGGCATGGGCCATATATAATGGATCAGGTCTTTGAGAAGGTAGTTAATCATGAGTTTAAGCATAAATCTCTTAATCAGGTTAGATATAATGTTAATAGGAAGTTTGGAGGTTCTAAATTGACTCTTAATAAGAAGAACTAGATAAGGAATGAAAATTCCAAGAAGCAGTTCAAGAATCAAAATTTTACATTAAATAACTTCTTAAGTGGCAAGAAAATGAATGGTGTTTTAAAATCTAGTTTCAAGTGGAACCAATAGTCAAAAAGGAAAGGACCAACTGGTGAATGCTTCATTTTTAGATGTGATCACTTTGATAAGGAATGTAATCAAGGAAATAGTAAAGGAAAAGCTAAGGGTATTATGCATCAAGGGAACTTTCATAAGAGAATCGATTACCATTATATCAATGATATCTTTGATTAAATATATGGGGTAATAATTTTATCAAAAATAGATAACTCAATTACCTCTCTTTAGTAGAATAATTAGTGTTTTGTTTGGTCAGACAAGTGTGAAAGAGATTTTTAAGATTTGAAAAGGAGGATTACATTGGCACTTATACTAAGAGTTCCTAATCATAATGGTAAAATTTTAATGATCACTTATGCATCTAGAGATGGTCTTAGAGGAGTTTTTATGTAGGATGGTTTAGTTATGGCATGTGAGTCAAGGAAGCTTAAACCATATGAGGCAAATTATGTTCCACATGATATGTAACTTGCAGTAATTGTGCATGATTTTTAAGTTTGAAGGCATTATCTATTGGGGAAATAATTTGAGCTCAAGACTAACAAATTGGGACTCAAATATATCTTCACCTAATTGAATCTAAATTATTTTCAAATATGTTTGAGTTCTTATCTAACTATGAGTTTGATATTAGTTATATCAAGTGCAAGGAAAGTAGAGTTATTGACACCCTATGTAATAATAGATATATAACAATGTTGGTTACTATTAGGAGTGAATTTAATGACAAAGTTGTTAAATTTTACCCTAGAGATTAATTATATTATCAGGTTAAGAAATATTTATGAGAGGATGGTCAAAATCCTAAGTTGAAAGGATTTAATATGGAGAATGATGGTCTTTTGAGGTATAATGGCATAATGTATATACCTGATAGAGAGAATTCGAGGAGCATAGTGGTAAAGGAATTTTTGGAAGAATAATTAATAATAGGGTGGGGTTAAT
>JARHVA010003040.1:1845000-1870000 GCA_037957365.1 Torreya grandis | reverse complement strand
CTAAATAAACTCCCCCTTTATCATTAATGGAAAACACATTACAACCTAATCATTCTCATCTCCTCCATTTTGGTCTTTCTCCCCCTTTGACATTAATGACAAAGGTCTTCCACAAACTATCATGTAATACAAGGACCTTAATAAACCATGATTCTTATGAATTCTACCTCAATATCTTGAAACTTCATAACATAGAGATATAAATCTCCCCCTGAGTTGATTCTTCTCCTCATAGACACTAGATGCCAACCACTCTCAAAAACTAATCATTCTTTCAAAAAGATACATCTCCTTCTGGTATTTATTCTCCCAAAGCAATTTCTTTTGTCAAATAAACATGATCACACCTAAAACATCTACAATCACACCTTCTTGAAAAAAATCTCAACACAGAATATGAATCATTATAGTAACATGTTCCCCCTTACTCCATGCACATCTCCTTCAAATAAATTTAGATGAAAAGACCACTCACCTTATCCTTGACATGAATGATATGACTTAAACCTTTGATCACACACTATGCCACCATATTCTTAACATCAATTAAAGAACTAAGGACTTCCCCTTTGTCTTCATAGATTGAGTTCATCACATCAGTCATTACGACTCTTAGACCATCATCATCTTCCTTCAATCATATTGATACCATAACCAAATCTTAACACAAATCAAGTTTAACTAATAGCTAATAAAACCATAAATAGATACTTTGATACCTCTTTTATACCAATTGACTAATTTTTTACGTCAAAATCGCATTATCAACCTTATATCTCTCACCATGATGCATATTAACTTTAAATATCAGATACAACAATCTTCATAAACTCTTATAATTCTCAAAACAATGTAAAACGAAATCTCAAAATGAATCATGCATAGAATTTTGCATTCCATACCATGGCTCCTCATGAACTCATCTTTAGAAAAAATGCTCATACTAAATAAAATAAATTTCACCTTATCATATAGATACAATATACAAATAACATAACTCATACCTTGCAACTTAAATAACCTATAATCTTCTCAATATGAATCCTCTTTGATTGAAATATCATGCTTCTACAGATAGATGAGTGCCTTCATGAAGCTTAATGGAATCACCCATTTTTATAGGGCACTAAAACACCATGAACTCAGGAGATTCCTAGATATCCAATCCACTCTTCTCACACATATTGTAATCATGAAACTGATAGTCCCCTTTAGAATCCACTTAGGCTTGATTAAAGCATTTGATTCATCCAACTTATCATCCTTCTTCTCATTGACTACCTTGTGAACATATGTAGATAACACATGTTCTTGGCATTCCTTCACATTTGATCCTTGATCTACCTTAGCAAATAGTCCATTTTGATTAGTATATTGATCATGACTCACCTTGATTATATTTTGTTTCCATACAAATGTTTGGCCCTTATTTTGCACTCTAGGAGCTCTATATACCTTGTTATATCTTGAGGGCCTTCTAACTCTATTAAGATAGAATCTTGCAATGTGTCCCACATTATGACAACTATAGAAAAAAACATTATTATTCTTACATCTTGACTAGTCACTCTTTCTCCCATGGTCCCATTACAATTGATACCTTCAAATTGTTATATAATCACTTGCTCTATAACAAAAGATATGACAAGAAAAATATAAAGCATTAAAAGAATTGGAATACCTCATTGCATTGGGATATCTGATTGGTATATTCATGTTGAATTTCATGTTGGTGGTCTTAACTTGTTCTATCTTCTCACACTCTTTCTCAAACTTTTTCATCTTGTCTATGAACTACTCATGCTCAACCTTCAAATAATATAGATTTGTCTTCAACTGATAATACTGAACTTCTTTTTATTTGAAATATATATTAACACCTTATAACTAATTATTAATATCCCTGATGATATTGTCATCCCTTTTGGCTTCTTTGACCCAATCACTCTTCAAGGTACATATATATTCCTTAATACCCTTGACCATATATCTCAAATCATGCTTCCTCTTATTTTTATGATTCAAATCATCTAGTGAATTTATGATCTCATATTCAAGATCTAATTTATCTTCTCCTTCTTCACTATCATAGTATACTTCTTCATCATACATGTTATCTTATTCCTTGGAGCAACCTGCTTCTTTAGACAAGAATGAAATTCCATTGCTAACTTGATCAACACAATCATCATCAGAAACATTATTATTACTTACCTCAGATTAATTATTCTTGCTTTAAAACTTATTAAAAATCTCTCTTACATGATTATCTTATTAAATTAATTGATATTCATTACTATCAATATAAACACTATCATTATCATAATCCATGCTTGATCTTCTAGGATATACTTTAGGCTATTAGGCCTACATAAAAATAACATGATATGATACCAATTTTTGTAAGAATAATGATTGATAGGGGGTGAATCAATCTTCAAAACATTCATTAAATTCCACTTAACATTCATGAGTAATGCATACAAACATATGGGTCAATCAAAGTACAAGTAACCATACATATGAACATGAAATACAATAACACATATTATATATGAAAAAATATCAATGGTAATAAAACCCAATAATATATTCAAATCTAATATAGTCCTATAAGACAAAAACCAAATTTATTGAAGTACCAACTCCACATGGAGTACCAACCCTAACTAGCCAATCACCCACTTGACTAGGCTTTAACAAACAACTACTTGAAAGGAGGCACCAACCTCATAGATGGCTTAGCAAAAACTCAACCACATGATTTATATAATAACCTTAAGAATAATATGTCTATCTACCAATATATTATGACCATCACTATATATCTTCACACTCTTATCCCTCTCAAACTACCTTCTAGGCCTCTTCCCTCAATTAGGTCTCTTCAATATTGATTAGGTCAAATGACCTTGAATTTCATACTTACATATCCTATTAGATATTATTATAGTCACTATAATATATTTTATGGTCTATAATACTTCCTTTTACTCAAGTATTTTCTACTTTAATTGCTCCTAAATACAATCTACTTACAAGCCTATGTAGGCCTAATATGCCTTGTTTAGATACCCAACTTATGAATGCACCCCTTAGTCAGCTACAATTAATTAACCACTTAGATTTGGAATTTAATAGATATTAAAACACATTATAATTAATAATCAAATAAAAAAATTATTTGACCACACCTTAATTAGTCCGTATCCTCCTTTAGGCCTTATGAAGACCTAATAGGCCTTCTTTAGACACACATTACACTTTTCCTTCCTTATAACACATTAAAAATCCACACACAATATGAAAATATCATATAAAAATAAAATATACCCCAATAATTTATTTTATTCTCATAAAAACATTTTACAAAAAAATCACTACTTGAAACCCCTCATTAGTACTCAGTTGTATTATGCATGTGTACACTAAAAATATGCCTTTCAATCATGAAGTTCAAACTCGCTTCATCCACCAAAAAGTGAAAATAAGTCACATATAATTAAACCTAATTAATTAATAAATATTAACATATTAGTTATATACTTTAAATTAAGGAATAGATCCTCAAACACATCATTGCAACTTGATTACTCAGAACTATCAAGACTATCGAAAACATAGTCATGAAAGATTGACCTTATAACACCTGTATAAAGACTTTAAAAGACTTAAAATGCATGAAATTTTTCCTATAACATATAATTATCATATTAAAATATAAACATCATATGGTCTAGTGGAAACTATTGGTCTTTAAAGACCAATTTGTTGACCTCACTACACACAAACCTCACCGATCCCGACAAGCCATTTTAGCTTCATCATTTTCACCACTTAAGCTATCTTTAAAAATACTAAAAGATATGGATACGACATATAAGTCATGAAAAATAAATCCATGTAATTTAATCCATCAATATACCTTGAAAAAATTCTTAGAAATAACTTCACATTATTGCCTGTGTTTTGCATAATTTGCTTTATTAGGCCTATGTGCCTCAAAATACTGTCTTGAAAAAATGAAGCTAAAACATACTTAATAAAATCGAATATGATTATATATATATATATAATAAATGAAACAAAATTCATCACCAAGTGAATTATAAACTTCCACTCAAAAGATAAGGCTTCAATAACACCTTTGTAACTTACTCACTCAGAACTACTAGATTACCAAAAACCACATTCATGGTAAATTATACATAAAACACCTATATATACAATTTAAATGAATTATTATGCATGTATATTATTCTATGACATTATTATACCATTATAATATATAAATATCATATGGTCATATGGTAAATATTGGTCTTGTAGACCAATCTCATGATCTTATATCTCACTGTCTCATCTGAACTAGATAGGTCAACTTGTGAGATACCTTTTCACCACACACATTAAAACAAAATATTATTAAAATAATTTAAATATATTAACATTATTAAAAAACATATATATACACTTTTTTTTCATCATTATATCATGAAAACACATTCTAATTCATCTTCTCATTACTGCCTAGGTTTTTCACTTTTTGCACCATTAGGTTTGTTAGTGACTAGCTAACTTGGATGACTATTTTAGCACACTTAAGGGATATAACATATCCATAAACCTTCATGTAAATTAAAAATGATTCTTTACCTTCTTCCTTCATCCATTTTCTCACTATGTCCAATGTAAATTTTGACTTCTATAATAACTTCGTTAAAAATAAGCATATAACTCAACATTTTCTCTCTCTTATTTCTAACCAATACCACCTATAGGTACCTTGGATATTCCAATAAAATATAAAATATATTACCTAGTAAATTCAATCAATCCTAATCAATTTTAAGAAACATCTTCAACATTGGGTATTCATTAAGGTTCCAAGAGGGTTTAAACCAATTTACACTCTTAATAATTGTTCATATATCATAGCATCTTAATAAAAAAATAATACTTTAAATTTTGATAGAGGACCATTAATAGTATACCATGTCATAATTATGTTCCCATTCAAAGGTTTTAAAATCTAATGAACACAAGAAAATCCTTCTCAAGTTGAGAACCCTTCATTCTGAGCACATGAGATACCTCAAAACAACTTTTCATGCCTTGTCCTTCAAAATATAACCTAAAAATTAATGTACATGCCTAAAAAAACTTGAATCACAATTTTCAATTCTCACCTACTCACACTTTCCTTGGAAATTAATCCTAATACCCCATTAGGGTACACCCTCTCTATACACCATAGTCTTCATACCTTACTAGGCCTTAAACTAACATGATTTGAATGCCTCACTATCATGATCAACATATCACTCTCATTCCATAGAACATATTTCATGAATAAATACTACCATTCATCCTTCACATGCCTTGGTAATAGATCATGATACCTCATTAGGCTAGACAAGGTCCAAATACAGACTAAGGTAGAATGCCTTACCCTCAAAAACCCACCTTAAAACAATTATAAAGGATTATAAACATAAATCATAATCCCTTATAATTCAAAACAACTTCTCACTTGCCTAATCTAACTCATTTCACCTTACTAGCTATATGTACCTTGTCATAAGGTCTAGACTAGGCTTCATTAGACACCTTGACTAAGATCAAACATACTAACCTCAATGATGTCACCAAAGATGAAATAATAACACTCATAAAACACTCATATCACTACTTTCATACAATAATTCTCTCTAAATATTCTTGATATAACTCACTACCAACTAACCTTGCCACTATGAACTGACATTGCTCTCAACAACACTCTTGTAGACCTACTTATCATCATACCTTCACAATGACCTTCAATGACAACATTGATAAATTCATGATGGCCTAAACCTTGATATAAACCTTAACATCAACCAATATATAATGCAAATATCAACAAACTCACTTTATCACATCAAGGTCACAAGTTCATACCTCAAAGACCACTCACCATGCATCTTCACCAGATGCACCTTGAAATCAATGACATCAACCTTGACATCAATAATAATGCTTCCTAATAGGAATTTCATAATTCCCCTTATTTAGGTCATCTTAGAGTGACTAAGCTCATGGCTAACCTAAAACCTCTTTATTGTTGGAAATGAATTAAAAGAAATGTAATAGATTTTATGTTTCATTTCTTGGAGTGTCAGGGTGTTAAATTTTAACATATGCATCTATTAGGGTTATTGTATCCTCATTATATACAAAAATAGAAGTGGTAGGTAATTAGTATGGAATTTTCCAAGGTTTTTAATTATCGCATAATCAACATGGTGTGATATTGGTGGTAGTTGACAAACTAACTAAGGTAGTTCACTTTATACTAAGTAATTTGATTGATGATGCACCAATTATTATGAAGATATTATTGAAAGACATATACCAATTACATGGGTTTCTAACGAAGATCATTTCAAATCTAGATTAGAGGATAAAATCTAGGTTTTGGTTGACTCAAAATTTAGCTTTGGGCACACATTTGTATTTTAGTACTATATACCATCCAAAAATGGATGGTTAGATAGAGAGGGTAAATCAAGTTCTATAAGTTCTTATTTGAATATATTTCATGGATCAACAATACAAGTGGGAAGAGTATCTTTCACTAGTAGAGTTTAACTATAATAACTCTTACCAATCATCTTAAAAAATGGTTCCATTTGAAGCATTGTATGAAAGGAGGTTTCAAACACCAATAAGTTGGGACAAGCTTGAAGATAGGTTGGTTTATGGTCCTAAAATACTTTTATAAATGGAGGAGTAGATCAAGATAATCAGACAAACGTTGGCTAAAACCAATTATAGATAGAAAAGCTATGTTGATCTGAAAAGGACAATAAGATAATTTTATTTTGTTGATATAGTATTTTGAGGGTCAATCCCCTTAAGAGCTTAATTAAGTTTGGTAAATTAGCAAATCTTTCACTGAGATATGTGAGACCCTTTAAGGTCTTGGAAGTGATTAATATTGTTTCATATAGGATTACCTTGCCACTAGATCTATCTCTTTTCCATAATGTTTCTCATGTGTCATATCATAAGAAGTATGTAGTTGATCCTTCTCATGTATTAGATTGGAATAATTTATAAGTTCTAGATCTTGGGGTGGTCACATTAGAATTAGTCAAAATAATTAACACTCATAAACTTAGTTTGTGTAACAGAGAAATATCATATTGAAATGTCCAGTAGGACCAATATTTTGAGGATAGTGCCATTTGAGAGGACTATGATAATTTCCATAGGCTATTTCCACATTTATTTATTTGAGAAATTATTATTATTATTTGATTTGCTACTATATGTTTTAGATTAAGGTTAAAATAGGTTTTGAAGGGACCCTGAAACCGAAATACAAGGAAAGAAAGATAAAGCATCAATGACCACAGGCAGAACCAAAAAACTACTACAGAGAAGTAGCAAGAGTAGGTTTTATATGGACCTGAAACCACCAAAAAGACCACAGGTCAATACGCAGATTTAACATAGATCTGGCTACACCATAGACAGAAGATTACAAAAAACTAGTGAACAGGACTAGATAACATAACCAACAAGAAGAACCAGACTATTCTTCCAATTCCAAAATCATTTTCACTATTTCTTTACCTTTCACAATAGTATCCTGAGTGGTAGTAGCTGCCAACTTGGCTCCCTCTTGTATAGCCTTCTTTCTTGAGCTTTGTCTCGTCCTTTTTCTAGGACCCTCCAATGATTTGATCTCCTCATTAGCTCTTTTTCCAATATTAACAGCTACAACACATATGTTGGACGTTACTTCCTCCATTTTCGTTATGTTCTCCTTGATGAGTTCCCTAAGGTTATTCTCATAATCTTTGAGCTTGATGGGGATGTCTCTTATCTATTTTTACATATTGTTAATTTTGTTCCATACAGCTTTCTGGTTGTCTTCCATAATTTCCACTTTCCTCTTGAGATCCATAATCTCCTTAAACATCCAAGAATCAAGTTGGAGAGAAGCCTCTACTTTGGAATTAACCCAGCTCTTAGGTGTGTGCATTCCATCATTCTGCCTTTTCTCACTCCAATCCTCAGTATTCTTATTGGGACTTTTCCCACCTTCTTTAAAGTAATCCTCTCGGCCCCTTTGATACTGTTCTTTTGTTCCAATTTGAATTTCCATGTCCATTTCTTGATTGTCATCCTGAACTATATTTTCCCTTTCATTTCTTGAAATAGGGTCCTCAATAGGGCCATCCTAGACAATATCTTCCTCTGACATTTTTTGATTTTCCTCAGCTTCTTCTTTACTATTTTCAGATTCCTCCTCTATGTTGACTCCTTCTTTCTCATTCTTCTCTTGAACTTCTTCTTCCTCATTTGAATTTGTATTCCGGCTTTTAGTTCCTTCCTCTTCCTCCAAATTTTCCTCCTCTGATTTGCTACTATATGTTATTTGATTTTAGGAATTTTATTTGAAATAAGTGTCATCAAGATGATGACAAATTTTAGGGGGGATGGATGTTAGATCTTGATTTCCTCACCAAACTTAATTTTCTTTTAAAAAGACATTATAGGGTTCATGTTATTTAATTACTAATTTATAAAATTATTTTTCATTATGATGATGTATGGGTAGACATTTAATGATTATTTTATGACTCATTACTTGATTTGGTTATCTTTGTATGAGTTTTATATGCATTTAGATTATGTTTATTTAATACTATTATTATTTAATAGCATTTATATTGATTATCATGGTTATGGTATAACTATCATTTACATTTGTGAGGTGGATGTAGGATAAATTCTATTCTCTAGTCATAAATGGAGGGAGAGTATCACCAAGGATGATGTTGTAGATGGAAATGTTGGAGGTGTTGATAATTTATAAAAAAAAACCCTAGCACAGACCACTTAACACAATAGAATGCATGGTTACTTTATGTTTTAGTTTGTTTGATTAATTTATGCTTGGATGTGTTGATATGGTGTAGATAATTCTTAGAAATTATTCAATATTATCTATAGTTTTGATTGTTTTCTATGACTATAGTGTTGTTAACATTACAAAATGTGTCAATGTATATTAGTTTTTCAATGACTATACTTTTAATAGCTGACTATATAAACTTATAGGCATGTACTTAAAACATTTAACAGACCTATTGTTAGAATATGAATTTATTGAGAAGGAAATTTGCATGTTGAACTTGTAAGAAAATGATATTATTAATCTATGCCTAACCTAGACCTAAAGGGTACATAGGGGAAATTAACTTTTAATTACCTAAGGGTTACGTAGGTATGCATGATGATTGTTTAATGTTTAATGCTTCAGCTGAAATGGGCATTCGATCTATTTTTATTAAAACATAATTAATATGTTAATTGATTTATTATGTCAACCCTAATTATAGAATTATAATTTAGTTTTGTAACTTGGTTATTCAAACCATGGCAAATATGAGGGTTTGATTGTTAGTGGGAGGAAATAATGGAGAGTTTTTTAGTTTTGTAGTTGAGCTAGAGGACATTAAGAGCATGCTAGGAATTTTTAGTTTAATGGTGAGTCTTTCATATAGTTATGGGGAATGGGTTACCATGATTTTAGGGGTTTTCAAATGCATGAAAATGATTATGAAAACAATAAAATGGGTTGGATATTTGGATTTGAGGTTATCCATGGAAGACATAGAAAAGAAGAATAGGAAAGAGAGGAACTTTGAGTTATAGACAAGGAGGTAGAATACTTCAAAAATTAACGGGTAGGGTTTGTTTTGGGTTCACTCTAAAATTTTATATTCCTATTATGTAGTTTATTGATAAATGTTATGGTGTTAAATAAATAGTTGTTTGAAGAATTTTTAAAACCCTTTGTAGAATTAGAGATTTGACCCTCTGGAGGAGGAATTCCCCCCACATAATTGAATCCATGATTTTACTAAGTATAACATGAATATAAAAGGTTAGATTAAACTATTTAAATAACTTTTTTATGTAATTATTTATTTTGAGTTGCTTTGTGTACTAATTTTACAAGAATATGCATGTTTTCCACATAAAATTAAATGATTGTGTTAATGTGTGTTTTTAGTAAATAAACAAGGGTTAATGAAATGTTTTCAAAACATTTTTTGGATTTAGGGTTCAAATCAAGGTTTCATATAACATTATTACTTGATTGTGTAAATCCTTGACTCATTGAAATATAGTAAATGGATGTGTTTTACTTGATTCGTTAATATATATAGAGAACCAACTATGTATAAATAGTTATCCATTTTAATAAATGGCATGGGTTAGGTCTAGTATTTTAGAATATCTAAATGAGATTTTAGTTAGATTGGTGTGGATTTGTATTCATCTCATTTTTATTTTGTAATGGATAAGTGTAATTCTTTAGTAATCACCTATGTATACATTTTTGTTAAATGGATGGAAGTTTTTATCAGACCTATCTTTGACTTTTTTATAGACTAATTCAGTTGTGTATAAATTATTGTGGGTTTATTTAATATAAATAGTTGTGTTAACTATGGTTATTAATTATGATTTGACTATGAGTAAATAAAAATTATTATCCTAACATAGGTTTTAGATCATTTTGGTGTTAACATATAAAAATATTTATGACTATGTATTGTCTAGCTAAGAAAATTTGCATGTCAACTGAACATAAATAATTGTGAGTTAGTTTGGGTATAATATTACATAGACAATCAAGCAATATTATTATACTTATTTGTGTACTAAATTTTTAGTTATTTGTGGATATACTATTAATATATTTGTATTGTATGCAAGTACATATAGGTTGACATTATATTGAGTATATTTGAAGTTGGCTACATGAATATGGTTTTTTATGGACTATAATAAAAGGATTTATTATGGGTTGAGAGTTGATTTGTTTAGTGTTGTAGTGGAATGACTGAATGTTAATAATAGACTTAATATATATTATGAGTTGACTATTTATAAATATTACTTGATGTCTATGGAAATTTTATATGAAACAACTTGTAAAGAGGTAAAGTCATAGTTAGTCATATGTATTAATTATGAGTTAAAATAAAAACTGGAATTAGTTTTATATGACTGTGTTATTATTAATGATAACTATTTTGAATAGGTATACAATATAATTTGTTTGGAATATACACATAAAGGTAATAAGATATACAAATACATTTCAATTGGATGAATTCTTTATTTCAACTAGCTATGTGTAATGCAAATAAATAAATGTTTGACGGATATTTTATAGATTGAATTAAAGGTTTAGTTAGTTTTGAGTTCATTATTATTAAGTAGGAAAATTGGAATATGAGACTAAAATTAAACATATATACATATGTATATATGTAATTATGAGTTACACATAAAGATGATTATACATTCATTATGGATAGTTCATAAAGACACATATATGAATATATATAAGTTATCAATTAAAATTACATGAATAAGTATGTATGTATGTATGACAATTTATATGTGTATATTATGCCATTTGGAAATCAATGGAAAAGTGTTTTAAAAAGTATATAGATATAAATGGATATATTAGATATACATGTTTATGCACATAATTTGGGTTGTTATTATATGATCATACTTATATTATATGAGATCAAATTATGTGTGTGTGATTATAATTAATATAATGGATCATTAAACTATATGAAAACCTTATTCAAAGTAATCTTTATAGTTAAACATTATCATTTCACTTGTTTGATTATATGCATATATGCATGATGTCATGTTAGAAATGAAATTGTTTATGATATGTTGCATGTAGTTAGAATCTTAAAACATATTGATTTTAGTTGACTTCTTGATACATAAATCATTATGATCTAATAAACCATGAAAGGAGGGTCATTCCTTACTTGGGAATTCTTTGGGGGATCTTTGGTTTGTTGTTGGTGTGTAAAATCACTCTGGTGATGCTCTCCTTCTCCTCTAATATTTAGTTGATAGAGACTCTTAATTATGATTTTAGTTTATTTACATGTCACAAGTTTATGGATACTTATTGGTTATGTGGAACCTTATATTTATTATTTAAACTCTAATTTGAAAACACTATATTATTTTACTTGATAAGTAAAAATTTGGCTTCTCTTATTATATAATATTGGTGTATTAAATTTCATTAGTTGGTTGATTTATTATTATTATTCTATAGTTATACATTTATGTTGGAATATATTTTTAACTATTTTGACTTTGTTAATATGATTATTATCTAATTGTATCATAATATATTTATTTTGAAAGTTGAATTTAGTGAAAGATTAATTAGCTAATATTTTGGGAATAATCTGATTAAATCATTAAGTAAATTTATTTTTAAATACCATTATTTTAGTTAATACCAATTTTTTTAATCTCACCATTATCTAAATGAATGATAAAATATTTATTATGAAAGATTCATTTAGTTAAATATCAATTAAAAAAGTTAATATAATTAAAAATATAGTCCATAACAAATGTATAACTACTGAATAATAAAAACTCAATCAACTAATGAAAGTTAATACACTATTATTAAAAAATAAGACAAGCCAAATTATTGTTTATAAATTACAAATAAATTGTTTTCTATGTTAGAGTGTATATAATCAAGACAAAGTTCCATAGAATCAATGAGTATCTATAAACTCATTACATGTAAATAAACTGAAATCATTAGTAAGAGTCTCTATCAGATGAATGTTGGAGTAGAGGGAGAGCATCATCATAATTATTTTCCACACCAACCAAAGAACATATATACACCACACAATGTCTAAATAAGTAATGGAACTCGCTTCATGAATGAGAATATGATAATGGTATAGGTATCAAGAAGTCAACTACAACCCGTGTGTTGTAAGATTATAACTACATGTAACATATGATAAATAATTTAATTTTTAACATGACATCATGCATACATGCATATAATCAAATAGGTAAAATGATAACATTTAACTATAAACATTACTTTGGCCAAAGTTTTCATATAATTTTAACAACCATTAGATCAATCATAATCTAATCCATTAATGCAACACCAAAACATAGGTGGTTTTACTTTTTTTGTGCATGTTTATAATCAAAATAATCAAAATTTATTCATGTTTCCTATAATTTATAAGTTTTAAAGAATTCAACACCCCAAACATAGATAGTTTTACTCAATTTAAGCATTTTTACAATCATAAGATTAAAACCTTATGTACCTCTCCTATAATTTTCACAACCATTAACTATAAGCATTACTTTGGCCAAAGTTTTCATATAATTTTTACAACCATTAGATCAATCATAATCTAATCCATTAATGAAACACCAAAACATAGGTGGTTTTACTCTTTTCCATTAGATCAATCATACTCACACACACACACACACACACACACACACACACACACACACACACACACAAAATCAAATATTATATAATCTAAGTATTAAAGACTCTAACTATATGCATGAGAATATGTCTTATGATAATAATTGTAAGAGTCATTAATACCACATTTCCAATAATCATTATACATGAATTTCATAAATATTTAATACATATTTAGTATTTAATACCATAATAATTAAATACAATAATTATAAAAATAATCTCATGTTAAATAATAACAACTTATTATCACCAATATATCCCTAATTGTGACTTTACCTCTTTACATGTTGACTCGTAAAATTTCCATAGACATCAAGGAATATTTATACATAGTTGACTCATAATAATATATGTTAGTTATATTATTAACATTCAGTCATTCCATTACAACACTAAACAAATTGACTTTCAACCTGCAATAAAACCTTTTATTATATTCAATAAATAAGTACATTCACATAACTAACTTTAAATATACTCAATACATAGTTGACTTATGTGTACCTACATACAATTCAAACATAGTAATATTAAATTCATAAATAAATACAACTTGAATACATAGATAAGTCAAATAATATCACTCGACCATCCATGCAGTAGTATACCAAAATGGACTCACTATTTATTTATGTTTAGTCACCAAAGACCATCTCTTGGTGAGATAATATATAGTCATAAATATTGTTATATGATCACACCAAAATGATATAAAACCTATGTTATGATAACCATTATTTACTCATAGTGACTCATAATTAATAACCATAGTTAACCATAGTTAACACATTGTTATTTAGTGACTCATAAGTACATAATGAATTTTTTTATATAATTTACACTAACCCTTTATATTCATGTTATACTTAATTGACTCATAGATTCAATTCTATGGGGTAAATTCATCCTCCCATAGTGTTGAATCCTTGATTCTACCGAGGGTTTAAAAACTTATTTAAATAACTATGTATTTAACCCCATAACATTTATACACAAATTATATAATAGGGATACAAAATTTTAGAGTGAACCCAAAACAAACACTACCTCTTAATTATCAAATTAGTATGCCTCTTTTTTTGTATCTCAAAGTTCCTCTATTTTCTTTTCTTCTTTTCTCTATCTACCACAACTAACCTCAAATCCAAAATTATAACCCATTTTATTATCTTCATAGTCATTTGCATACATTTAAAAACCCTTAAAATCATGGTGACAAATTACATATAATTACAAAAGGAAATCACCATCAAAATAGAAATTCTTGGCATGCTATTCATGTCTCCTAGATCGATTGCCAAACTAACAAACTCTCAATTATTTCCTCCCACTCATAGTCAAACCCCCATAGTTTTCATGGTTTGAATGACCAAGCCACAAAATCAAATGGTCATTCAATAATTGGGGTTGATGTAATAAGTAAAATAACATAATAATTATGTTCTAATAAAAATATCTTGAATGCCCATTTCAACTTAAGTAGTAAACATTAAACAATCAATTCACACACCTAGGTAACACTTATGTAATTAAAAATTAAGTCCCCCTAGGTACCCCTTAGTTCTAGGTTAGGCATATATTAATAAAATCAATTTTATATAAGTTCAAACATGTAATTTGTCTCCTTTTCAGAAATATATTCATGTTATAACAATACTTTTATTGATTGTTGTAGGTACACACCTATAAGGTTATGCTATCAACTATTCAAAGTATATTTATTTAAAGACAATTATACACTAAAAACTTCCATAATGTTAGTAACTCTATAATCCTATAAAACAATCAAAACTATGGATAAAATTTAATAATATTTAACATTTATCTAAATCATATCAACACATCCAACTATAACTTAATCAAACACAATGAAACTTATAGCAACCACACATTCTATTATGCTAAGTGGTGTGTTTTGGGTTTGTTATCAATTCTCAACACCTCTAACATTTCCATTTTCAACATCATCCCTTATGATACTCTCCCTCCATATCTGAGAGGAGAGTAAAATTTATATGACATCCACCTCATAAATTCAAATGGTAGTTATCCTATAATGATGATAATCAATATAAATTCTACTAAATCACATTAGTACTTATTAAGCATTATCTACATGAATATAAAACTCATATGAAACTAACCAAATCAAGTAATGAATCTCAAAATAATCTTTAAATGTCTATCCATCCATCAACATAATGAAAAATAGTTTAATATAATAATAATTAAACAACACAAAGCCGATAATATATGTATCATAATAAAATTAAGTTTAGTGAATAAATTGGGATGTAACACTTGGCCCCTGCTATAGCATGACCACCTCTATATTCAAGAGGTAGTTTAAAAACCACCATGTTATTTACATAAATTTCATAATATTTGCACAAATTTCATGAATATTATAAAATATTTGGTATTTTTAGGTTGATAGTCACATAAATGTTTTAGTGGTTTTGTACCAATAGTGTGAAAACATAATTTCTACTGTACAAAGACAGGCAGTTTCATCTACCACATCCATAACTCACAAAAACCATAAAAATATTAATAAAATTAAGAATTTAAAAAAAATCATAGATTCTATAAATTACATTTACATGAATGTTTTGTCATTAAAAACATTTAAATTTTTCTAACCATGGGCCATTTTTTAGAGAAGATTCCTAAAATTAGGTTTTCAGGTAAATTTGAAGAAAATTCATGTACCTACACCCTAGATACTTCAATTGGTACTATCTATATACTCTCATCATGAACATAAATTTATTATAGTTCTTCTTGATTTCATCACTAGTAATCTAGAGCTCCAATTTTGGTAGGGTTAAAATGCAAAAAATATTTGTAAATTGGGTGATTTTTTCTATTTATAGTGCTATATTTTTTATTATTTTATTTACTATTTTATTTTTTAGTGAAATCACTCTTCAAATGTTTATTTTTCACGTAATTTTTAAAAAAATGATATTTTTTTTGGCCTAATTTAATGTAAGATAGCCTAGATGGTAAAATTGTCATATTTTATTTCCTATAATTCTATTACAAA
This sequence comes from Torreya grandis, assembly GCA_037957365.1. NCBI lineage: Eukaryota > Viridiplantae > Streptophyta > Pinopsida > Cupressales > Taxaceae > Torreya > Torreya grandis. The sequence continues at coordinate 1,853,558 of JARHVA010003040.1, read as the reverse complement.
TTCTGTTACTTTCATGTTTTGGTCTCATTTTCATATCTTATAGGTTTATGCCTCTTTACATAGAACCGAGCTCAATTCATTTATTCAAAAATTCAAGTATTATTTTCATCCCTATATAAATGGTAACTCTCATTTGTGTTTTGATTAATCAATGCATTTTCTACTTTTGTCATAATATTATGCTTGATTCCCTCTCTTTACTTGTAGGTCACGAGGGTATCTTGGTTGGTTTTTTTGTGACACATAGGTATGTGACATAATTTATCTAACACCCATTTTCATTTTAGTGCACTAGTACTTGGGAAAATTTTCCTTGCCAACTCATGGAAAGATGCCTCTTTGAGGGGCACTATGTAAACACCTAAATTTTGTATGGTGTGAAAATGTTATGATATTAAATGATGATTAAAGTATGGATAATTATACCTATTATTATCCTCATTTTCCACTTTTACCTCTCCATAAACCTCCCCAACTACCAAACTTAAATAATTTAAGTTGAAACCTTTTAAATCTAGGGTCTTTAAAGTACACAATATAAAACCAGCATGGAAACTCATGCAACCATCTTACAGTTATGAAAACTACAGTATGGATTTCGAAACCACCAAAAAAAATTGAATAATTGTTGTGTAGGCTACATACATGTCAATTTCATATAGTGCTGGTTTTTCCACTATTTTATGTAATTCTTATTTTATTCCAAAGACACATTATCACATGTTTATAATGTTCAACCCTTCATTTTGCAACCTATTTTTATATAATTAGTTTCCAAATGTACCAATTTACTCAAATTCATTCTAAATACAATTTTAAGTAAATAAAAATTATATCTAACAAGATCTCAACTAGCTCTTATTAATTCCCACATGCAACAAGCATTATTTTCTTACAAATAACCCTCTATACCATGAAATTTAGATCTAAAAATTTAATAGAGAATTGAGCATATAGGTTTTGAGAGATTTGAATTCCATCTTCTATATTTTTCTTTAGAATTAATCTGAAATTTTTCAACAACATTTTGGTCACTGTATAAAATTTAAAGAACAAGCTCACGAACTTACAACACGAGATTATTTTATTTGTGAGAAGCAACTATAGTTTATCTATCTATTATCTTCATGTTTTACCTAATTTTCATTATTTTTTACACTAATTTTTCTATAGAATCACCATATCATCACATAGAAAAACAACAAGGAAATAATAACCTAATGATCTAGATACTTCCAAGTTCAATTAAGCTCCTCTTTCAATTAATCTTGTATGTTGGTCAAGTTGGGGGATTTTTATTTTATCTATTGTTTTTTATTTTATTTTTTAATATTACATATTTTTAATTATATTTATTTTAATATCAAGAAATAATTTAAAATAAAAAATAAAAAATTAATCCCTTTGCATTATAAATCATCCAATTTTTTTAGAATTTTATTTGCATATAGAAAATCTAAAATCATGTAGTTTTCTATTTTATTTATTACAATTAAAGGATAAAATTATTTCATTTATAGTATCCCAAATATTTATAATTTATCTTTAAACACACACATACATAAAATAATTAGTTTTTCACATCCAATTAAATAAAGATTCAAGAAAACTAAAAGAAAATGTCACATATACAAACCCATTTCTGAAAATCTAAAGCACAACCATACTTAGATAAAAGAATTATACTTGCACACTATATTAAGTTAATAAAACCAATTGAAATAATAAAAAATGTATTTAAATCTATTTTTTTTAATTTAGGCATTTAGTCGCATGCACACAATCTGAAATCTATAGATTAATTTTCATTTTTACATCTTAAAACATAAATTAACCCTTCATATTTAGTTGAATTAATTCAAAAATAGTAATCATAACATGTATTTTAAATAACTATAAATAATTTTTTACACCTTTATAAAATCTAAAAATGAACACTCATATAATTTAGCTTCATCCTTCAATTCATTATCATTTTCATAGTATATATTTGAGAAAGAACAAAAATAAATCTATTTATTTTAATTTTTAGAATCTTACCTGTCATTGGTAGATTTATTTTCTTCAATTACTTTTAAAACATTATATTCCAAATAAACAACAAACTTTAATTTATCCAAACATTCAATCATTCAAAAAAAAATCAACAAACAACACACTTTAGATTAAAAAAATAAAAAATAACTATATAATATTTTATAACAATAAAATCTCAACCAAAATAATACAATCAAATCTCAAAAAAATGTTCATTTCCATTTAATAATTATATCTAAACAAGCACATATACATAGGGATAGAACATTTCATTGAGTGGCTACCCCTATCCAAACATAAGCTATTAAAAGTGATATAGAGTTTGATATTTGGCTAAAAATCTTTCCCTCAACACCTTTTTCCAATATAATCATTAGTCAACTAAATTTTATATAAAAATAAACAAGGTTATCTATAATTCCCATTGGCTATGGAAATTTACCTCTTAGTCCACCAAACTAGAAACCTCCAAAATTAATTTATTTCTTCATCCTCAAGTCTAGTCTTATTGTTTAACCCTAAAATATATATTAAATAATATAATATTAAAAGGGATAGACATATATTAAGTCAAAAGGATGGTAAAATATCTCTATAGTAATTTAATTAATTTATATTCTTAGATAAATAATATTCTAAATTTAAATACTGAGATATGTTGAAAATAGTAGTTATAACTAATGATTGATATTATAATAGATATAAAAATGGTACTTAGATTAATATTCACATTAAAATATGATATAATAAATAATATAAATAGATTAGATATGGATTCTAGATTAGTTGTTAGATGTTTTAAATTTGACATTTGTGACCTTGGATACGTGTGTCAACTTCAGATGGTTACATCAATGTTTATGTATAATTTAGATATAGATGTCCAATATAAAACACCTATTAGATATTAAAGTGACCACCTATAATGTTTTGGTTCTTATGTCAACTTTGCTTTACTATTCAAAAATTTAGATCATGGACTGTCACTCCTTGTTAAATAGCCAAACCCTAGTTCTTCATCCTCATAGTGACTATGGGAAAATGAGTTAATGGGTGCAAGGTGTTGAGTTAACTCCAAATACCGCATATCAATGGGTGTTACCTAAATATACTCTAATTTAAAGATGGCCTAACATTCATTTCATTCTCCCCTATGTGTTGCTATGTGTGTTTGTGTGTATAAGGGTGAAATATGTGATAATAAATTACAATAATTACCTAGCCTATAACTTAGATAATATGGCTTATGGGATGATCCTATAGTAATTAATACCTATAAATGTGTTATACCTATTAATAATATTTAAATAAGGGTAAATATGGAATATTTACTCACTTGAATTCTTGATTCAATGCTTCTGATAAGTTGCCTTGTGAATTGTTTGGTCTTTTCTAGGTTCATAATGAATAAGGATTGCTAATGCATATAGACTAAAAATTTTGGAGGATGTATCACATTAAATCACTTAGGTCAACTATAGGGATACATTTTATTTTAAAATTTAATGACTCTAGGGAACTTCACTTGTGTTGGGATAGGACATTTGCGGTGATGTAGGCATCTGACTAGGGTGCAAGTGTTTAAGTAGTTGGAAAATATGCACAAGTCTAGAACTTGTAGAAATAGAAGATAAGTAGGTTTATAAAATTATGTGCATTATAGAAGGTCTAAGTCTTCATTATAACATTATTCAAACTGAAATATAAGAAATAGACATAGAGAAATAGAAGTTGTGAACCTTTTGGTAATGATAAAAGGTATAAAACTGAGAGGAATAGGAAAGGTCTATATTTTCCAACTGTAAAAGAATGATGTGTTATATAATTTATAAATAGTGTTTTCATCTCCCATTTAATCTACTAATGAAATTACTAGTTTAAAGTAAAATAAATGTATACCTAGGTGTGCATAACACACATTGCTTCATCAGTCCAACTTAAGTGATTTGATAGTGGCTGACCAACAACCATTAACATGATATAGTATATAATCAATGCATATAATCTAAAATAAAAATAATTTAAATGATTGAAATGGAAATATGAAGGTTTTAGAGTACACCTTTGTATCAATGCAACCACCTTGCCTTTTAGCAACTTGATTTGAAAATATATATCATTTTGAGTCATTGAATCTGAGATTAGGAAAAATATAAATTTGTAAATTTAATAAATATATAAATATTAAAGGACATATACCCCCATAATTGTATAAAAACATGAGTTTTTACATGAAAGTTGAGATTACTTCCATCATGAAACCTAACCATTATTATAACCTAGTGAGTGTGAGTGAACCAAGTCAACTCACGTTATAAATCTATTGAAGTTAGATATTGTGATCAATTCTAACCTATAAAATTGGTATTATTTAGTGATTTAATCACCTTAACCATAACAAAATTGGACCAACTACTATAGTAAATTAGCTCAATATAGTTTGTAAGAATTCAACTTAGTGAGTTAAAGTCCATAAAAGTGTTTGAAATCTGAAATTTGATTTGATTTTGTAATTTTAGGTGCTCTTTTACATAGCATATGCACCTTATGTATGCCTCATGTTCAAACTTGGGTATAAAAATGGTACCAATGTATATAATTTTTCTACAAGAATGTATCTAAATCATCTAACTATGAATTTTGGCCAAATTCTAAACTATGTAAGTGTGGAGAACATGCCCTTACCATATACTTGAAACTAATAAGTTATATGATTGTGGATAACATGTTTCCAAAACATATCCCAACTACAATATGAATCTTTGAAGAGTGTGTAATTTATGCCTCTATTTCATTCCCTTAGTAATATGACCCCCTTTTAACGTGAGGGGAAGTAGGAACTGGTAGTTACCTTACCTCAAAAAGATAAGATAACCATGTAAACTATGAATGTATTATTTATTACATAAGATAGACATGTATAAGTAGTTATATCATTTAATCAAAAAAAAATATGATCATATCAAATACTAAGATGCATTATATGGATCATGGAAACATCTAAATAGTAATAGTACAAGATCAACAAGAAAACAAGCACACAAACAAGAGCACTCAATAAAAATAAAAAAATGAAAATTATCTAAGGATAACTCAAACAAATGGAATGTTTTAATGCCAAAAAATCAAATGGACATGACTTAGTCAAATGTCCACAAATCAAGGAATGACATTTTCAAATGTTAATATACAATAAACATGACATATGAAAATGTCACAATAGGAAAACATAGGCATGGGAAATACAAATAATGGATCATATCAAATGATCAAACAATAAAGATAACATCAATTCAAAACACTCAAAGAATTGTATAAATAAAATTATAAGTAACCAACATTAACATAGAATACTAGCCCATGGATCATATGTGTTTGAAAATAAATTAAGTACATAACATATCAAGTACATGGTAAAATATATAAGAAAGGATAAATGGATTAATAAGTACATAATATCAAGCATGATAATGTAAAGTAATCATATAATAATATAAGCTAGATTTATTTTGATCAAAGAATAAGATGTCCCCAATCTGTGCATGACATGAGTAGAGGGAAGGCCCAACATATAAAAATGCATAGATCATGTATCTATGAATGTTTGTATCACACTCAATAGATTCATGAAACACATGTATATGTAAATAAATTATATGATATCCACTCACATGGAATAAACAAATATATGCTGAGGAGATAATAGAACTTGTGAATGATATAAACATTTTTATATTTTTGAAGTTTTTTTTTTTTTTTTTTTTTTTGGGTATTTTTGAAATATTTGAAATATCTCAAGAAATATATCTACACTAGTGTATAATATTCATTTAATTTTTTAGTGGATTTTATTAAAGTTTAGCTATGTGGTGCATACCTTTTCCTAATTTTTCTATAATTGTAAATGTTCCCAACCAATTTGGTTTAAACTTTTTTTTCTTGTCTTTTTTTGCATTGGTGTTATTTTGATTTTCTTTTAGGACTAGGTCTCCCAAATTAAATTCATGTGGTGTAACATTTTTGTTATATAATCACTTGAATCTCTCTTGACAAACTCACAAGTGTTTAACAACCATTATGTGTTTTTCATTCAACTATTCTAAATGATGTAATCCTTTTTCTTGATATTCATTATCTTTTATAATATCTTTGAGAGAGACATGTAGGGAACATATCTCAATTTAAATCTATAAAATTTCATTTTTACCATAAAATTAATAATAACGTGTATCCTAAGTAGGTATGCAAACACTAGAATAATATGTCCATAAAGCATACACCATATACTGGTGCCAATGTATGTTATATCATTCAACTATTTTTCCAAGTATTTGGACAATGGTTTTATTTAATGATTTTTCCTATCCATTACCTTATAGGTAATAAGGTGTAAAAAATTTATGTTTTATTTTATGTAATTAATTCAAAATACTTTCATTTTATTATTTTTTAATGGTGATCCATAGTTTATATTAATAGTTGAATGTATGCCAAAGCAGGAAATAATATTGGTCATAAAAAACATGCATATGTCATCCCTTATAGTAAAATCAAGTGGAATTTCCTCCACCCATTTTTTTAAATAATTTTTCACTAAGATTATGAATTTATGTCCACTAAAATACATGGGATTTATCTTTCCAATCAAATCAAATCACCATAAGGAAAAAGTCCCTGGTGAGATAATTGGTTGTAACTCATGAGATGGTGCATGGTTTAAATTATTGTATTTATGAAATTTTAAAAATAATTTGGAATGTTAAATATATTATGGTTCCATAGTATACCAATAATATCCTTTTCATAACAATTTATAGGACATGGCCTTGACACTAAAATTTACATTGTACTCACTATCATGCATTTATAATAGTGTAGTGTGTGATTCATCTATGTTTAAACATCAAAGTACCAATCTATAGAAACCTCATCTAAATAAATCATTTAAAATGATAACATAAGGAAGTTCTTGTCATTATAATTTATGTTTATCATTTATCATAAATTGGTCTAGTTTGTAATCTTGATATACTAAATTATAAATATCATTGTACCATATTATATTTGCATAACTACAAGTAATAGCTAGAACAACTAATGCATCCATTCTATAAAAAGAAATGATAGGATCATGTAACTAATATATGGTAAATTTAATATGGTCTTAACTAATATCAAAATGTATTAATTTTACCACAATAGCCATTGCATCCACATGTTGGTTATATTTATAGGGAATACTATCAATGGAAAATGTATCAAATGTCTCCTTAAATTTATCTACCATTTCTTTATATGGTAGTACATATCCTAATTTTGTTTGGTAATTATTGGTAACTTTATTAACAACCAACTAAGAGTCACCAAAAAAATGAATGCTATTGATATCAAGGTTTTGTGATATTGATAATATGATTTTCAAGGCTTCATATTCTTCTATATTATTTGTGCAAGAAAAGAATAACCTGCAATAGAATGGCAAGTACTCACCCATAAGGGTGACCCTCAATTGATCTTATTATACACATATATCCATTAAAAAAATTATACATGTATTTGAATATATATTATATGTCTTAAATTATTCAAATATTTTTTTAAAAATTGGCAAGGGATCAAGTAATGGATCTACAACCAATTGATGAGCTAAAAATTTTATTTTTATTAAATTTTGGGATACAAATTTGAGATCAAAATCTATAATTTTCATTTCCCATTTTTAAATATAATTGATGAGGTGTGTTTTTATCATAAGAAACTTTAATGGATATTATTTAATTATAACATGGACCTCATTATTGAACAAATAATTCCATAGTTTTTGTATAAAAAAAACCAAAGCTAAACATAATTCTTCCATTGTTATATATTTACATTCATAATCAATCAATTGGTGACTAATGTATAATATTACATGTTAATTGTGACCATCATAATATTGTGTTAATGGGCCTCTAATGGCCTCATGAGGTGGCTAAGATATATAAAATCAATGGTCTAAATAGAATAGCAGGCATGAGCATTGGTAGGCTTTCTAAATATTCTTTAATTTTATCAAAAAATTTCTAAAAAATGTCATCCCATATAAATTATGTCCTTTTTTTATCAAATGTGTGAAATGAATTATTTTATTAGCCAACTAAATAATGAAACATCGAATAGCTTGAATTCTACCTTATAAACAATGTAACTATTTTAGATTGGTTGTAAGTGGCATCTCAATAATAGACATTACCTTTTTTGGATCAACCTCGATGCCTTGCTAAGAAATAATATACCCAAGATTATTTGTGGAAGATACTCCAAAAACATATTTTTTTGGATTTAACTAGACATTGAACTTTCATAAGCATTCAAATATTTTCATAAATTAGTATCATGGTCTTGGTGACATTTGTATTTAATGAGGAAATCATCAATATAATCCTCAATAGTTTAATGAATAACATCATGAAATATATGATTCATGGCCCTTTGATATGTTGCTCAAACATTTTTGAGTTTGAAAGGAATGACTTTAT